>JAUYWH010000002.1:8280119-8386484 GCA_034779795.1 Ctenopoma multispine
CACATATATTGAAAGCTAAGGTTATTCTGAAAAAAAGTGCAAAAGCATTCACTTATAGTGTGATTTTTGACTCTTTTGCAGTCAAAATAACAAAATATGTCGAGGCGGCCTGTATGATACTTTGTTGTAAAACCTTGCAAGCTGTGGGACTAGAAGGTCTCGGCAAAATTTTGCATTGCAATGTGTTGTCTTCCGTTAAAGGGAGTTTTTCCTCTCCACTGTTGCCTTACGTGCTTTGCTCAAGTGGGACTGTTGGGTTTTCTACATCATTCAGTATATATTATATAATGGGTAAGGTCTTAAACCTTACACTGTAAAGTGCCCTGAGATGACAAATGTTGTGAATTGGCACTATATAAATAAAGTTGAATTGAATTGAATTGTTGAAACTGATCATTAATTGTGTATTTGTACGACCAGAGCACACTGTGAACACATATTGTATTACATATGGATGCAATAAGCAATGCATCAATCATGAATCACATTGAATTGATAGCGTAAACATTTAAGATTAGATACAGTACATTAAAATGATCCGGCAGCTGTGGCCCGTCAATAGAGGGCGCTGGGGCGCCGCCCCATCCCTCTCACATGAAGAAGAGAAAGATATGAATCGCACATAAAATAATTAAAAAAAACATTAAAAACTAAATAAACGATCTATATATTATACAGACCGTGAGTACTGTGTATAATCTGCATTCAAGTGTAGTTTAAAAATGGTCTTTCTCGCTTGCCACAACTGAACGGTCGTGTGACGTATTTCCTGTTCCTTTGGGGCACAAAAATCTTAACCATGGATCCATGCACCTGGTGCATGCGCACTGGAACCCCGTCTAATACAAAGCATAGGAGAACCTTTGGGCGCAGAAGTTTGCGCTCTAAATGCTGAAGCTGCTAATATTGTTGTAGAATTTATTTGTTTGTTGATTTCTGACATTTTGAAGCTCTACAATGTAAAAACCCTCCGACAAGACCGACGTTACATCTCTAGACCTGGAAACTCAACCGGAAACTCATTTACAGTCAGTCGGAGGAGCACCTTTTTGTCATGGATAAAGCTAATTCAGAAGCTAAACAATGAACGGTTTCACAGAAGACCCCCACAGGAAAAGATTACAGCTTGTGGACCTCGCCAGCCGGACATACAAATCTAATAACTAACATCAGACAGAGGAAGGTCTTTCTCCAGAAACTGGTCTGAGAAGACGTCCTGAGACCCAAACTTTGGTTTGTTTTTTCCTGCCTCCTCTGTCAGCTGTCAGGAAAAGAACGAGTCTGGATTCAGACAGGTAAAACGGATTTAATACATTTTACACGTTGTTGTTACATTATGTTTAATGCTGCTGAATATTAGCGGACATTGATAATTAAGTAGATAGCCTCTACCGACATTTAAGTGAATGTGATTGTCCGGTTAGCGGTTAGATTATTTAAGTCATGTTTGTGTTGTGAATACTTATTTTATTGATGATTTTCTGTGAGAATGTCTGCATTATATTCTGTTGTGCGTTTGAGCTTGTGTTGCGTGGTCATGATGAAAGTGAAAATCTGGGCGTTTCATGGTGCTGGTGGACTTTGTTTACCTGCAGACTGTTACTTTGCCTAAAGGGACATCTGAGCTGCTTGACTGCATGTTCTCAGTTGAAAGAGAGACAGGCGAAATGTACTTATAGTAAATAGTAAATGACTGAAAACACAGACGTATTTTCACGTTAATTTCATATTTCAAAGCAGTGTGATGCATGATAATGGTGCTTTGGTTTATACTAGTGGTGATATGTGGTTAGAGTGCATCTGAAAATTGACTTGCAAAAGTGCGCCCCCCCCAAAAAAATAATTTCACCAGCCGCCACTGCCATACAGTGTAACCTCTTAAACCCCACCGCACTGTTAAAAACGACTAAACAACTGACTGTCAGCTTACTTACTTCACACTCAACAACAATGCACCACATGCTGCAAAACTACTTCAGATTGGTGTTTACTTTAAACTTTGCTGGAAGGATAAACACCATTCATCTAAAATATACTTCTCATTTGGTGTTTTCATGACGGTGGTGCAAGTCTCTGTCTAACGTGTCACTCCGAAATTTCCAAAACACTGTTTGAAATCTGGTCACTGTGAAAGCAACTGAATGCAGTTTACACCGTTTTACATCATATCTCACTCAGTGGCTGTCTGTGACTTGCATGGATGCATTTGTTATGTTTCTCCACTCATATACTCAGATGCTTCCCTCTCATTGTAATTTATTCAGGACCTATAAATATAGATGTCACTCATCTTTATCACACTGTGTCTGTTAACTATACACCTAAATGAAAAACAGGTGGGTTAATGTTCAGATATTTAATAGAAAAGTTCCCCCATCACTACACACAGCAGACTAACATTGTCTGCTTATATTGCTATGATATAAAAGCCTTTATAAAGTGTATAATGTTACTGTTAAGAAATTGCTTAATAAAAAAACAAACAGAGCCATAATTACTGAGCGAGATACAGTATACTATACAGTATGTCATTTCATATGAGTCAGTTGGTGGCTGCCTGCTGCATTTTCTTTATAGGTGACTCTCTCGGTGCTTTCTCTCTGCATACAGCACCTCTTACTGTAAACAATGCACAACACTAAGTAGAAACCTTCATTTATATACTACCAGGGCCACAGCTAACTGTTGTCAACAGTGAGCCCATTCCGGTATTAAGCTATAAGATATTAAATGAATGAATCACACTATTAATACACATCCAGGTTGGTGTGAACATGGTTACACACAAAGTGTTTATCATCAGGAAGAAAAAGAGTTCAGCTGAAAACTTCATACACTCCCTATGGGAATGTATCCTAGATTAATACTGCCTGTGTGTATACAGTACACTCACCATGTATCCAGTGTCTGCCATGACTCATACAGCTCTTGGCAGGTGGGACAATATCTATCTAATTTCTGTGGAGTGTGTTGGCGCCATCCTCTGCTTTCTTGTTTTTAATGGTGCACGATCACCTGTCATTGTGATTAAGTAAGCTCTTGAATCTTCTCTGGTGTTATTAACTTCAATTTCCATTTTTCCCATACATGCTGAAACACTGTGGCTAGATGAGGGAGAATAAGAAACCTGTGACCTCTTTTGAAGTCTGGTCTCAAATGACTTGTCTCTTCTTGGATTCTCAGCAATGTTTTAAATATACACCAACATCACACGCTTTCACGGCTGAATGATGAATGACAGACAGAAGTTTTTACTGAAAATTTGCAACAATGGAATATAGCAATATTGGTGATGGCACTTGAATGCATATGTGTGTGTATGTGTGAGAGAGAGTGAGAGACCAGATGAACACGAATGTTGGATGTAGGGACTTTGTGCAAATGTCAGCAGGCCTCCCAGCACCTCCCAGGCAGTCTAACTGGAAATGGCACTGAGACACTGCTGACCATATGGCTCCTGTAATTAATCGTGCCGATTACTTTCTGGCTCGCCCTCAATGTCTGCACAGTCACTTATGTAAACTAATACCAGAACCCTATGAACAAGCACTTCCCCTAGACTTTCATAATGGATGTTAGAAAATGAGCAGAAGGTCATGTGGTGCTAAGGTTAACACCACAGCAGAGAGCTTGATTTCATTCACAAAAATGTAGAGGTAGTTTAGTCGAATAATTTTATCCTTCTTCATTTTTACAACAGAATGAAATAACCTGATGAAAAGATCATTCAATTAAAAAAAAACTTTTAAGACTAATTTTATTAAAATAAGTATTAAAGTTAATAATATGACATTTATTGTAATGAAGATCACAATGAATAAAATAGGAATTGTAGAATTTCACTACTTTAACCCTGTTAAAAACTCTGATCATGGCAGGTGCACTGTGGGAAATTGTATTAATAATAAATATTAATAATATAAACATTTATAGGTGAACTGAACATCTATACATTTAAAAGTTCCAGATCTTGGGGAGTACAAGTGCATATATTACCATGGGGCACTTGTATTGCCTTATGCCTCCTGTGCACAGTCATGATAAACAAAAAGATATGCTCACATACTAGCAGTAAGCTAATTAAGATATAAATAAGAATTTAAAAAATAACGTAACAAACAAACAAAAAAGGTTTATTAATATACAAACACATACAGCACACTATGGTGTACGTATGAAATTTCCGCTGTGTATTGTTCAATTTCCTTTTAATTAAGCCAACTGGCTCATGATTAGCAAATATTTTTTATACCTTCATGTTCGTCTTTGCATACAAATTGATATCTGGTATCAATTTGAGTTTGGTGATACAGTACATGTGGTAGAAGAAAGAACTTATTCTTGAATTATCCTGGGACCGAAGTCACCCACTTTCATTAGCTTTGGAAATCAGTTTTTCACAGTTAAATAAGAAATTGCACTTGCTGCGTCTCTTATCATATGAAGTAATAACTGTTAAGGCACACAGAGCAACTGCTGCTTGGGTTTGAGCTAACGATACCACAAGAGGCTTGCTTGAAGCCTTGCTAGAGGTAGCAGTTTTATGAGTACTTTTTGTGTACTGGGAAGGTAGTGTTACATTTTCAAATGGTGGAAAGGTTTGTTATGTTTCTTGTCTTCCTTGTCTCCTGCTTTGATTTTAAAATCAGAACCATATCCAAATTACCATTGTTGTACTAATTGCCCCAATTCTATTGCCTATTTCTAATTTATGTAACATCAAAGATATGTACAACACCACTATATAAACTGTTTTAAACTTATAACCTATTTTTTCCTCCCTTTGAAAAAGAAGTAATTTGCAGTGAAGAAAATGACACCAAGGTATTGTCAGATAGTTACATACGATAGTTTACCTTACACACATCCTGAAAACTAAGAGGCACTGCAGTGGCAACTAAATACAGAAATACTCGCTTGCCTTGATTCACTGTCATCCCACATAGCTGGTGAGTGCAACAATTGCAAGTACACATGGCCTTGAAATAGGCCAAAACACTTCAGAGAACGAGTTATCTATTATGTATTGTTTACTGCTCAGCTAAAGTAATGTATCCATGAGAAAGGTAAAGAATAGCCTGGGGTATTTACCAGGCCTTCATTTATAAAACAAAATATATTCACTTTAAATGCCTCTACTGAATTCATTGCACCTTTCTCAATTTTTTTTAACAATTCACTGTGACTGAATAAGCAGTGCTTTCGTGTATTTTGGGTGTAAGATAAGCAGAGCGATGTTATAATACATTTGAGATTACAATACTGAAAACACAGATATGTGTCTATGTATTTTATGCAGGGCATGTTTTGCTGTTTTTAATTACTTCACTGCGTTTTAGTCCAGAGATCTGAGGTGACCTATAATTGTGGTGTACACTTTTTCTACCTTACAGCAAAAGCCCTAATTTGTATGCGCTGGACCGCCAAAGAGTCTGCATCACCTGCTGTGTCATAGGGCACCATACTAATTGTCCTTGTATGACTAAAGAACTTGGATTATGACACTGTTTCTCCTCCATTTATCCTTATAGAAATGCAGAGGTCACCCTTCAGAATATTAGTTGGACTATCTGGGTTTGGGGAGTCAGAGGGCGTCACTGGGGGGAGGCCTGAAGGGCTCATATTAGTCAGTTTCCGAGTCTCATCCTTCTGCCGCTCTCTCACCTTAACCGTGGGATTGATAAGACTTCTGCTCCTGCAGCTGTGCTGCTCTGGAGCAGAAGCAGTGATAACAGACCAGCGAGACGTCAAGCTGTTATCTCCTAGATACTGACATTCACCTCATATACTTGGTAACATGTGCCCGAAAGGTACAGTGCTTTCACTGAGAAAACTGCAAGGAACCGAGGGGGCAAAACATTGAAGGAAGACTACTCATCAACTGAATATGAAATACAATTACAAATAAAGGGAACTCCATCTTGCTAGCAAGGTATACATATCTGTTTTTGGCTTTTAGACTAGTACCATTACATCTAATACTGTTTGTTATTGTCTGACATGTCAGGAAGCAACATAACTGGTCTAAACTCCGGTGTTTTGGTTACCCTAAGTAGTTTCATATGTGACTTGCTTTTTAAAATGTTTAGAAGTAAGATTTTGTTTTATATTTTACATAAACCCTGGTCACACATAAACAGTCACTTGAATTAAAGATGCAATTGGACCTAGATCTACCAAAACAATTGCATAGAAGTTATCCATGTAATTCAAACTATCTGCAGTCGGAAAATGTGAAAAGACACAATCTTCTCTTTGAAACCTTCATTCCTTTTTTGTTTCTTACATGACACAGGTTGTACAAAACCTGTTGGGAGACAATGTGTTTTGAGACACTTTGTTCTTCAGAATTAAATTAAGTTTTACATTAAAAAGAGATTTGTTCTTCACAAGGGCTGGCAATAAAAGGAAGGATGTACCTTATCTCTGCCTGTACTCTCGCTTGCTGTTATTACAGAGGTAATTTGCATTTTAATTTGGAGCTTGAACCTGCGTTTAATAGAATTAAACTGAGAGACACATTGACATGGTTGTCTGACCCCTCCAAGGGCTGCAAGTACAGAAGGGGCAGAATCACTCAAGTGAGGCATGGTGTTGACCCCATCTGAGATAAGCCCTAAAGGTAAACATTGTCTCTTTAAATGCCACTTATTACCATAATTTTCAACAAACTCCCTGCAGAGGTAAAGAATTAACCTGTAAAATGATGGTGTTACTGAGAAAACACAAATCCTCAACATATTTTGATGTAGATGTAGCTCTCCCCTATAAAATGTTGCATCTTTAATGGACAAGACTGGAAGACCTCGCACTGAAATCAAAACAGTATAGTCATTTTCTCTTTAATGCACAGCAAGATTGCAGTTTGTTTTGCCATAATAACTCCCAGGCCTGTATCTGTGAAATTGGAAGTGGGCTTGTCAGACATTTGAATGTTTACAGCAGCTTTGAATTTCCCATTCCAGTCAATATTAGTTTAGGCTATGGGGGAAATAGCTTGAGAAAGGGGAGTGCTGTGAAGCATGAACAGCCTAGCTGTCGACCTACAAGAAAGAGAACCAGGCAGAATTAAGTTTGGCATTTTGTAATTAGAGATGAGGGGCTGGAGCGGCAAACAATGCATTTCAACTGGCATGCGTCAGTGTCTTCTACTAAAAGGACAATGAGAGATGTACCATGAGATTCCTGCCTCAAATAATAACAGCACAACAAGTAGGCGATGGTTCATTTTATTATACGATCGGTTTCACTGCTTCAGTATTTCAGATTTGACTAAAAGAGGCTTCATTGTCTCCATTACTGACGTCTAGTTGGCTCTCGTATCAGTGTGAGTCATTTAGTCACAGACAGACAAGTCTAAACACCATGTTCTTCCATTAGTTGTCAGCCTTGACCTTTTAAGGTGGTTTTAATAAAAGAATAATTGACACTGAAAAGAATAGTGTGGCAGAAATAGATACAGTCGGAAAGAAAAGTATAAATTAAATATAATTTGCCCCAAAGTCAAATTAGCTCTGAATTGATCATAAGCACAGTCATAGTACTCCATAGATTATAAAGCTTTGCTCAGCAAGAGCAAAAATGTGGAAATACCTAGCATGCTCCTCAAACTTTTTACATGTCTGCAGTACCCCTTTCTCAGAGGTGAGTGTGAGAGTTGAGGTCATCCGCCACAAATAACAAACCTGTGAGCTACACATATTGTGAGACACCCTTAAAAAAACAAAAACATGCTGTGTGGCACAGTGGCTACATGGCACATGGCAAAGTTTCACCAGTTGTGATGACCAGTATGACCAGTATCAGAGGATTTAATCTCAAAAATTTAAGAAGATTCAACCACTTACTGCACATAGGTACTGTAACTTTCTGTTTTCAGAAGTCCTAAAAGATGCAGTGTTGTGTATCTACATAGTCTGCACCTCAATTAGCACTGAATTACACCACTGGAACCAGCAATTCACCTTGGTCTTGCTGAACATTTGGCAAGGTATTGATCATTCATTGTTTTTCTGCTTATAACAAAAAACATGTGTCTTCCTATAAAGACACTTGTTTGTTTGCCTTTCCTTCTGCAAACACATCCATTACCACAGTGGACGTCAACAATACTTGGCTGAGTTGAGTCAGTTAACCTTAATATATCCTATCTCTACACTAATAGTTATTCTAGCTGGTTTCTCAGGTTAGTTAAATCATTAATTGGAGGCTGTGCTCAGTAGCAGAGAGTCTGCTCAATAACAGCCTCGTTGTTTTCTTATGTATAAATATGTTGCTTATTTTCACCACTCACTGTTCAGATAGCTATAATTTAGTTTGTTAGTCCACCATCGTATGGACGCGTACGTATTGTCCGTGGGTGTGCAACAGCGTCACCCTGTGGCAGCAAGAGTAAACTAATAGGGATGTGTCTGCACAAATAGGGTATGCATACTACACTAAGTACAGTGCAATGGAAATGTCTCAGTTTCCTTTAACAGTAAAAAAAAAATTCAATTTTAGGACAAAAGTGAAACATAATTCCATTGTGTTATTTTATCAAATGCATATTTTCTTGTTTTGCCAGATACAGAAACCACCACTAACATCTTTGTTAAAGTATACATAGTTCGTATTCTTATATTGCTATTTTCCCTAGTGTTGCCATGAATTACTAATGCATGCTTAAAACCTTGAGGGTGTTGCCACTAGAAAAGAATCATTAGTCATAGAGGTGTTGCACTGGCACTGATCTCCCAGCATCACTGGGGAGGGACACAATATAACTAATGCCTGCTATTTCACAGAGACAAACTGTGCAGTTCATTTAATCTTCTCTTTAGTCCATGAAATTAAGGGCTGTATTCAGTAATATTGTTTATTTAACACTTCATCGAGTAGTTTACAGACAGAAATCCTCCTGTCTCAAATTCATGAAACATTGCTTAGGTATTTTTGTTGCTTCCAGACACATTTAACATCAACATCAACAACAACAACAACAACAACAACAACAACATTCTTTATTGATCCCTTTGGGGAAATTGGCGGGCAGTGTCTGTAGACAACTGTTCTACCCACTGAGATACTTGCCACCCCAGTTTGTCAGACCTTTTAACCTATTAATATTTTTTCATTTTATGTGTTTTTTTTTCATCTATTTTCCTAATGAGGACTAATGATTTATAATTCTGTTAAATGCTTTCACCATCACAATCCTAAAGGTGAGGAGTTACTACAGTTCCATAATCAAGAAAGGCGAACAGATGTCTTCTCTCTACAGGTCATCGTGCTGCTTCACTTACTCTTTAGCGTATAGTTAGTGATCACAGGTCGTGTTATCACAGGATTATAGTCCATGCACAACACTTCTGATATTAAACTTGTTATATAGCACATGGATTAGATTTATTTATTTTATTTACCATGAAACAGATGATTTACTTTTGAAGCTGTTCTTTTGCCAGTTGGCTTTTAAATGTATAGTAGGCTATAGGGTACAGTCTAGGATTGTCCATCACATTCACTTTATTAATAAACCATGCTGCAAGCAAACATTGGTATTTTTGTAGTTTCCCACACAACAACTGTAACTCACCCAAAAGCAACAAAATAACATCTCATTAAACATTATCATTATTTTTATGGGGTCATTTCTGCACTCAAACCACTAAAGCAAAATTATTCCATGTATATGCCTATCCCAAATAGGACTTTTCTATGCAAATTTATTTTGGATACATAATATAGATAAGAGGTAACTATAATAAAATGTGGAGTATGGGTGCGGCCAAAACATAACCTCAGATTGTGGGACTGTGTTTTATTGGGTGACTATTAATGACATGTTTTTGAGTTCTCTCGTAGACAAACTTCTACAATAGTAACCAACACTGTTAATGTAAACATGCACTAGCTGAGAGTTTATAACACTGTGGCATAGACAGCATAGACAACTTTATGGCGCTGAAGGAGATGCTGCACCAGAGGACACATGTTGACACTGAACATCAAGGAGCCACTGATGTCAAAAGAAGAGGCACAGTTAAGTGCAGCAGACTTTCTGTTTCCTGGGACGGTTAAAATTGACTTAATGGTGAGTGCATGTCAGTATTTGTGCTGCACCTCGGTTCTGTAGTAAAATGTTTTTTATACACGTGTTTCTGTCAGCTTTATGTCACGTGTTAGCGCTGTGGCCTTGGTGTTGGAGCAGTAGCAGTTTGAACAGAGATGACATGAGTTTTGCTTTCTGTGGTGTTTTGGTTATTGATTTTCTGTGTGTGTTCAGTGATGTAAGTTATGGTTGACCTCAGTTCCATTTGATTGCCTCGTGGTTTGGTGGTCGATTAGTTCAGTAAACCTTAAATTAATCTGTAAGCTGACATTTAATGTGTTAGCATGGTACAATTGAGTTGTCACTGACTGAATTAATTAATCCAATCACTGATCGACATAAAGCCAAAAATTGTGGTCATTATTTAGTAAGCAAAATTTTTGCAGCTTCATTTATCTCAAATGTCTTTTTGATTTTGTCTGATTGAATGATTTAAAAATGAATATCTCAAACATAATTCCTGTGTATATCATCTCAAGTTTTATAGAGAAGTCATCAGCAAAACATTTGAGATCATTTTATGATCATTATTTATACATTTTATTGACCTAATGATCAATCTGTTATTGACTGGATATTGGAAATAATTTGTTGCAGCTTTATTTGATGCAGTAGATTCTATGCTCTTGTCTGTTATTGGGTGAATACTGTAGATACACAAAAATAGATGCAAGAACAAAGCAACTTATTCACTGCACCAGAGAGACTCCTACAGCATACACTATATGTCAAATTAAATAAAGTCCCATTGCACCAATATAGCAATGCTGTACAACAACAAGAAGCCAGTGAATATTCTACATGAAAGATAGAAGTGTAGAAATGAGCATGTTATTGTCTGGTATTTGTGTTATTTTGCAGACAAGCACTGTCGGGGTATAAATCATTCAGGCAAAAGATTTATGTTTACTCAGATTTCAGAAAGTATTATGTTTAGGCATGTTATCAACATCAAAGTCTACACCCCCATGCTCTTAAAATAAGCCTTTTTAAAGAACATAATTCATACATCTGAGCAAACTGATGGTAGTTTTTCACAGTTATTCACTTTGAAGCTGAATGTTCACATCGGGCCTCTAGCTTCTAATGCCAGGGAGCTCTGGGTAAAACTATCTCCCAAGTAGAACATACTGACATGATTTCAAATAGTCCACTCACTCGCTTGCTCTCTCTGGCAGCTGCTGTCCTCCCTGTGAATAGTTTAGAATGTGAATGTGTTTTGTGTTAGTTTTGTTGCGGGAAAAAATACATGCGCTTCATAGTATGATCAGAAGAAAAGTAGATTGAGACAGACGCAGCCCAGATCTATAATTGGAATCTGTTCTTGAATGTATAGGGTTTCAAATGCCTATCCTCTAAAACCCTTTCTCTTCCTAATGGGAAAGGAGCACACGGGCATATCTGTTTAGATTTCAGTTTCTGTTTGGCACTCTCAATAGAGGACAGTACTGTAGTTCAAAAATACTATTGCCGCAATGCAGATCTTCTAGTAACACACAAAAACTCTTATTTTAATGGCTGCGGATATACATCTTAATACTTACAGTGAACACAAGCAGCCCACCTAGAGTCCGAGAGCCTTGCATGGACAACATTAATGCATGCAGCTCCTTGTTTTTATGCTCTCACTTCCTCGTTGCCATTGATTGACCCATTATGGCAGACACCAGAATGGAGCAGCCTGTGGTGCTAATGTCATGCTCTCTCATTCATACAGACACTGAGCAATGGTAAACCATTACAGCATGCAGCTCCTCAGCATAGCCCGTCACTGCAGCCTCTCATTCGACATCCATCCTCACCAGTAGACCCATAATTGTGATCGAGGGAAAATGATAGGGCTTGTTAACATTTTTGGAGAAAAACCTGCGTAATCAATTTTGAAAACCAATTGTGATAAATCTAAAGTGTAAAAGATCATTGCGTAAACATGTCTGAGTGTCTTTTTTTTTATATTTTGTTGTAACTAAAGCCATGACTGACAGTTTATCACCTGAGAGAGAAGAAAAAGTTGTGATCTCTGAGGTCCTACTTACACTCTAATCTGTTTGGGTTTTCTGAGATCCACAGGCTTTCACTTACTTTACTGAAAAAGGCAGCAGAGTTGAGTCGGAAGCAAAAGCAGATGAGTTAAAGTACACAAAGCATTAAAAATAGGAGGCAAATACATGATATGATGATGGTTGAACAAAGCAAGAAGGGGTGGAAGGAGAGGGAACCAGTGATTTAAATTCACTGCTTAAATCAAAAGGCTAATAGCAAAGTTGTAGATATTATCTTGTCAGTTTTTCATTGATGTAGGGCTGCTTGATTTAGATTTTTTGTTTGTCATTATGACTGTGTAGAAAAATTAGTGTGCAGTGTTTGAAGGTAGTCTTAAAATTGAGCTGCAGAATGGAGAAAGGTCTGTACAAATACCTTCAATCTTAGTTCAAGAGATTTTGTGACATCACGGCTGATTTGGCAGAGAATTATGCTGCACTATGCAGCTCACCTGTGTGATATGGAAACTTGAGCCCTTGGAGGCACATACACTTCTTAGTGGAATAGGAGACATTTTGTTATAGCTGGAAGATAAAATGATAAAAATAAATATTGTGTAATAACTTTTCATCCATACAACAGAGTTACAGCCATGGCAGGAGGGGTTGATGCACAAAACACAGAACACGGAGCGTAGGACCAACACTGGCAGGTTCATACTTGCTAATGTTTTTGCACACATGTATGTCAGGAAAAGGGGTCCAGGTAAAAGAAAGTGTTAATAAAAACTTAAAGAACACATCGTAATAGATCATGTCTCACTCATGTTTGAGTTGGTGTCATTCAAAATTCACTACTACACCGATCAAGTAGATAAATCTTCTTAAACATAATTATAGCTGAACACATTAGTTACATTTAGTTAGCACACCACTACTGACTCACTTCTTGTTGCTTATGCTAATATTAATTACAATGGAGTGACAATGCAAGACGATGGCTGGATCCTGGACATCTGAGTCACATAAATAAATTATTATATGGAAATGTTTTAAAAATGCGGTTTGACAACACTTACCTCAATCGTTCTCAAGTACTTCCAGAATCCACTTCCCGTCCTCCAGATAAATAAATAACCTGGAATCTGTTAATTGTAATCTGTTTCAACATCTGAACTTTTCTAGTTCACTCAGAAAAATCACCTGCAGTCAGTCCACGGTGCTGCCTGTTAATCATCTTATAGATGCCACTGATAAAACATGTTTTCTCCCCTCTTAAACACCTGGAGGAAAATTTGAAATATGTAAATAGTTTCAATAACCTCTGTAACAGTGTCAAGTCCATCAATTACAGCTTTTTCAATGTTTCTGAAAACTATTCTGTTATTGTGTTGTTTGACACAGACATAGACAGACACAGACACAGCCCAAGGCTCAGAAGCCTTGAAATAAGAGATTGTTGAAAAGAAGGGTCCAAGAAATTTGGCAGTAGAGAAGCAGAGTAGCATGCACTGCAAATTGTGTTGAAAGCATGTTCTCAAAAAGACAGGAAATACCACTGATCTCTGAAGCAGTGCTAGCACGCACAATGCGACTTCATAGTCCCAGACCCAACAAATGCTGAGTGGCCCCCCTAAAACAACTGGTGTGATACCTGTGCAGCAACAAACCTAGCATCCACTTTCTTCGGCACCATGCCTTACAACAGAAAGGGGCTACACAGATTCAGTAGCATTTGCGAAAAACATAATGCCTGTATATAATACCTTATATCTTCAAATTTCACTTAGTAAAGTAAAAAGGAAACTTTTCACTTTATATGGCGAAATATACACATTTCAACTGATATGTATATTATATTTTTAATTTTTACCATATTTCCCAGCCCTACATTATGTGTGAAAAACGTTTAGAATTCAAGAGTCTGTATTTTTCAGTGAGAAGGAAGAAATAGATATAGTTGTACTTCTTGTAGATATTACATTTTACATTATAAGTATTTTGAAAATGCAAAACCGCTGATTCATGTACTCCTAAAATATATATTTTCAAATTTACTTTTTTGTTTTAGAGATATAAAAATGTATTTTCCATTGTACACATGAGACGCAAAACCTGATCTTGTAATCTTTCATTCTCTGTAGAGAACACACAGAGTACACTTCCTCCCAAAAAATCCCAAGTGCAACTGCTGCATAGACATCCCACCAGACAACACCATTTACTACAGAGGGAGCCACTCTGGCTGCATGTTGTGTCGTTTAGCAGCAGCTGTCACAAAGCTCAAGCAGCCTCTTTGTCATAGATACACTCTATATTCTGCCTAATAACAGCAGCATTTATTGTCTGATTCCAACATTTTAGCAGGAAACTAGTTTTTTTTTACAAATTTGTTGGCATTTTTATTTTTGCATGAGCTTCTGTCCATAGAAGCTCAATATTTTGTGCTGTGCTTTTTCATCCTCAGTAGAGTCAGTGACTTTATCCCGGAAATAAATAAATAAACTCGAAAGAAGCTGAGCCCAGTGAAGTTTGTTCCAGGAAGGCGATTTCAGTTCTGTCTCAATGGGTGTGCATCTGCCTCACAGACATGACATCATATTGAGCAGTAGCAGTGCAGCTCACCAAGCCACCGCAGCAGTTCTTTTGATTATCTAAAATGTATGACATACAGGTAATACTAAATGTAAAAGACAGATTCATGTCTCACAGATGATACTGAGGATGAAGCAATTCCTTGTTAATGTGCCCATCTACTATTGTTCCTTATACAACAAAGAGTGGCCAGTGACAGCAATGGAAAAGCTGTCATAGGATAAAAGCAGAAACTCTCTCCCGCAACACTATTTATAGCTGGACATGTGCAAATGTCAATAATTTATTCTGACACGTATAAACTGCTGTCACGTAATAATTCACTGCTGCTAAACTGGTCACAGAAAAAAGCATACGAAACAAAATGTAGGTGACAGTGAACATGAAATGGTTCTAACAAATGCAAATACATTGTCCCAACAATCAGAGGCGAATGAAAAGCAGACTCTCAAATACTTTCAAATAAACAAACATAAAACTAGTGACTTCAATTCTGAATTCTTTTCTTGAATAAAACCCAATGTGATGCAAGCTGCGCGTCAACGCCAAATCCTTATAAAGAAATTAAGATGCCACAGCAGATAACCGACGCATCTTTTCTGTATCCACTTGGTGCTCTACGTGTCCCGCTTTACAATGTGCACATGAAGAAAAGCGTAGCGATCAATATTTCCAGCACTAATTGAAGTGCTTTTTATCTTGTTGAACTTGCAGTATAGTCTGTTTGTGTGTGTGTGTGTGTTTGTGTGGCACTTATATATTCATCCACATAGCTGTCCACTTCTCTTTTTCTGACCAGTCCTGCCTTTAAACTCAGCCTATGGAAGCCTTGCCTCTTTTATCAATATTTATGCCAGACAGCCATTTGGACCCAGGTCACGAGGTTCTGCACTGCTTACTGTCAACTGACTGTGAATGCAACTCATGGATCACATCACAGCCATATGCTTTAATCCTCAGTTAGTTTAACATCATTTTCTTTGGACATCCAAAATAGAGTTATTGAATCATTTCAACTAATAATTTTTTTTCTGCCACTCTCTAAATTTCCCCTGAGGGTAATACATGTATTGTGCAGCAATAACTACGTCTGAAACAACCGGAAGTTGGTAAATGCATCCCAGATGAATCACAGACAGTTTGGTTTTCACAGTCAGTGGCACAAGCTGTTGTTGTGTCTCAATAAAAAAAGTCCCAAAATCAATACAGGGAGACACTGAAATCAGATATAGCTGATTGACAGTCAGATTCCTTTATCACAAGAAAGAATAAAGTCCTAACAATGAATTTAACAAACGAGGCCCAATGAGATTTGTAATCTCAAAAGTTTGAACAAATGCCTGTGAAGAAAAGGATCAGGACATAAATGGAGTCTTATTTTATTTTATTGTCACCAGACTGTTTGCTCCTAAATAACAAAACAAGCAGGGGCCTCTTCCTGAGTTCTGGTAAGTCATAGCACTGCTGTAAATGTTAACTATAAATTCAAATAAGCCTACAGTACTATATGTGGAGGTTCACACAAATGTCTCTGTAGATGTTCTGTTCAACAATCACAACTTTCTCTGCTAAATCTTCAAAACCTTCAAGGCAATTGCATTGCAAATATCAAGTTTGCCAACTGGGAAATTTCGTCTGGGGCTATGCTTATGTGTGGTAATCTTCCAGACTTTCAAGTGCAATCACTCTCGGCTGGAACGTCCTGCACTTCGTTTGACATGGGGTGTTACACTGGACTAACGGCTAATTATGTTGGCCCAATGATTAGCATTTGAAGGAAATACTATATTATGGAGTCAGGGCAATCATTGCATCACAATAGAGTTTCAGAGGTTGTCAAGATTTTTTTTCTGTTTTTTCTGTTCTCTGTTTGTGATGTATAACTGTTATGTGTTTTGTACGCACAGCTGTGTCAGTATGTCTCTGTTTTGAAACCTGTTTACACGTATGTAATGTTAAGTTAACTGCAGGAGTTTTATTTTCTTCATGCTCAACTCATGAAAACTCAGAAAAAAAACATAAACAGTTTCTCATATAAGAGCCTTGTGATGAACTTATGATACAGCTCATATGGTTGGTTTGTTTCCCAATACATCAATATAACACTTTAAGACCTCAACTAAACTACATAATTATTATTTTTATGAGTTGTCTGTAAATGTTAAATTTGTTGTACTTATGGTAAGATAAGAATTGTCCATAATGTCATTAAACTCACAATTAAAGTGTAGGAAACTGTCACCTTGTATCCTTTCTGATTATTTGACCTCACAATAAATGTCTGATATATTAATCTCATACTGGTATTTCCAGTTTATTTTTGTCAAAGTATGAAAAGATTTCAATGATAGACACAAGCACCAAACATTGAATCTGTCCTCGTGGATCAGGATGGAGCTAATGAGTACTGTCAAGATAAAGAACATTGTGACAATAACATAATGAGCACAGTTCAGAGAATAAATAACTGTATATGTTCAATTTGCAACACTTGTAATTATTCTGTGCGATATAAATAGATCAGCACTACATTTTAGGCAGGCTCATATGGAGTAATGTGGACTGGACCAGACAGCATACAATTACAAGCACAAATTACAGGTCTCAAGATAGTTTTATGTGCTGTGCTGTATTGTTCCTGGAGGTCCATTGTTTTCAGAGTTATAATGGTATTCACAGTTTAGAGAAAGGGCTTGTAAAATGCTAATTCACAAAATCTGTCTTTCCACATTGTGCAGCAAATGGAGAATTCAATCTCCATTGATATGCTTTTACCTCATATTCCTTTATGACACAAAAACTAAGTAACAGGGAAGTTTGAGGTACACTGAGGTTACACCGACTGAGCGACAGAGTATCAAAATACTTACAATATAAAAATTTGACTCCGGAAAAAAAATCAACAACTGGTTGCATTAGTTTCAAGGCAGCTCAGTGATGCATGAAATAATGTCTTTTGGCATGTTGCTAAGACCCATCCCGATGGGAACAAGCACTGAAATAGCCACCAAGCTAGAGTATTCAGCACCCTGTCAGCTCTAAGACTGAGCAATTCAGTCGTGACTTATATCTCTCTGTTTCCTCATCTCATGCCATCAATTTAATATATCTTTCATTAAGCCCTTTTATGTTTTAGTACAGTGCTGTTTGCTCTACGGCTGCTTCTGTCTTTGTAAAATTCATCCTCATGTCATTGCTGACTGAACTGTTAATCTGAACCCACATGCTATTTTAATTGTAAAAGTGATTGCAGAGAGATAGAGAGAGATTCTGCGCTTGTCACGGTGTGATAGGTTTAGTTTGAAGCAGGTACTCCCCAGGAACATAGATAGGCTGTGAAGCAGTGAGCAACTTTCACAGAGGGGTCGCAGAGTGACACCATTTACCTCATGCAGACAGTCTTTGGCTACATATCACCCTGCCTTATTAAAAAATCTCCATCAATTTGTGGAAAGTAAAAACACTTACAAATGTACATTTCTCCGGTCATTATTTTACACTGAGGAAATAATGTTAGTTAGTGACAGCTGATCTCACCTGCTGCTGTCATTTTAAGCAGCTAAGAAGCGTGTGGGGAAAGAGCCCTCTAGTTAATTGATCATGTATGGTATACTTCTCTCAGATAAGTAAAAAAAATTGGTGGCTAAATATACCTAACTCATTAAAATGCTTGAGTGACTTGCCCAAGTAAAGTGTGGGAAACACTGCGGTTCATATGTGTGCCGAACTTTGAATGGGTGACCCGAATGGATCATGAATCAACTGCTGTCCGTCACATGCCATACACAATCGTTTTAGGTTAAACAGGAGCACAACCCAGCTCATTCTGTTTCATTCACCACAGCTTTAGCAAAATACCCCTGTTCTCTATACTTTGTGTGTGTTTTGTGTTATGTTCTGTAGTTTGACAAGTTAGTCCGTAGATTAGAACAAAATGTTTTGACTTTGCGCTTGAATGTTTAGTTCACAGAAAAATGGGGTGCAACACTACCTGTAGTGTCTATGGTTCCATATCCATTTTGATATGTCTTAGATGGAGAAGATGAGCCCTAGGCAGCAATTAAATTGTAAACAGAGCTTAGCCTGGGAGGGACGAGGCTGAGTACATGGTTTGAACTCAGAACAAACAATTGACATGTGAGAGATGACTATGTTAAAACAAATTTAAGCCCATCTGACAGCTTTTCAAAACATTTCTGTCTGTGCTTTACTTCACCACCTCAGGCATGTGCATGCAGGATGGGGGTCAGTGTTTGAATTCATCTCTTCGAACTAGTGAGACGGTGAGGCACACCAATGAGGGGTCTGTCTGCTAAAACAGAAAAGGGCTTCTATACATATTAAACACAGCCCGGAAGAGCAGTGTGCTAATGTCAGGTGTTCCCTACGGTGCAGCAATGTCAGGAGCATCTGGCTCATTTCAGGGAGGAGGGGCAACATTTTTCTTAACATGCGGTGTGGAACAATGAAACAAATTAACGGAAGAACATCTGAATTTTTACCTCAGGTATGAGAAGCAGACAGAATTGCGCAGTTTCTTCGACAATATGCAATATGGATGCTGATGAGTTGTAGAAAATGGAAAGCAAATATCCTCTATAGCAAAAGCAGAGAATGGTCATCATTGTATGATTGATCAGAGGAAGTGTGACTGAGGTTAATGGTTAAGACAGCATGGTGGAAATAATGTGTGTTGCTAGCCAGGTTTTCACCTACTGGGAAATATCATCATTTAATGTTGAACTCTTTTCAGACCTCTACCTGTCAGTTATTTTCTTAACTAACCGATGATGTCTAATTAAAATTATTTGCCTACTAATAGACCAAACCTCCAAAATGTATGCGATAAATATTCTAAATCTGTTATTACACAGCTGTAAACACTGAATATTTGTCATCTTTTTCTTGAAAATATATCAAAATAGTAGTTGTCTAATTTTAAGCTTATCAATTAGTCAGGTAATTAACAATTTTTAGGCTCTAGTGGATACCATGTAGATCCCTGCTACAGTAAAATATATTCACATCATTAACATGTGCACCTCTAGATAATGATGAGAGACGGGCATAAAGTGATGAAGGTTAAAATGGCTTCGATGAATTAATGCAAACCAAAATCTTCAGACATTGTCAGTCCCCATTAATAAGTCAGTAGGTGGTGTAACGTGACATCCCTATGAAGGCAGAGGACCACGGTCGTCATTGGAAAACACACAGAGAACCTCTCTCTGAAACCTCAAAAGGGTGTCTTCAACTGACAACTCTCACTGATTAATCAACTGATAAGGATATGGCAAAATGACAGTGACATGAAATTGCTCTCATGTTTTATCAAAAAGGTTTCTGAAAGAATCATTTTTCTTGATTACAGCCACAGTGTGCAATCCCTAGCTTGGAGAAAAAACAAAGAGATTCTTAATTTCCAGCAGTTACAAATGCCAGAACCCAAGGCGCATGGAGGAGGCAGATAAAGTTGTTATTGGCAAATGTCCTTGGTGCAAGCAGAGTGAGCGCTCAGTAATCCTACTGTGTTATTAGTCTCCCAGGACCCTGGGACTCTGCGTTACTATCACAGGCTGGTCCCATGTAGATAACACCAGCTCTATTCACCCTCACATCTACTCACAGCTAAATTGACTGCAATTATCAGAACTAGGGAGCTTATTATTGCCCTTTTTATTTACACACACACTCCCACACAAGCCACAGTTCTTAATGGTGGGAGACGCTGGACATTTCCTAATGTCTTAGTTTTTCATTAAGTCCTCTGAAAGAACAGCATTGAAGTGATCAGGTATTGTATAGCTTGCATTTCCAGTTTCTTGTTGACCAATCAAGCGAAGTTAATTAAGATCTCTGTGTATTTGGGCACCTCATATGCAGTACAAATCTGGTCAAAAATATAGTATATCAGTAAGTTGAAGTATTGTGTAGTGCATATAGTATGTATACTACTATTATAGTATTATGTTATATTAACAAATACTTTATAGTTTCTGTTGACTCTTGCATATTTACAGCACTTGCGTGTGTTGCTGTGTTTATTCAGCGGTTTGAATTTGCCTAACTCTGGCAACTGCTTTAAAAACAAACAAGTAAGGGCCAGCGTCCTCAGTGTCAGCTGTCACATGCACAGAGTGTAAAAAAAAAAAAACGGCAGTATGCTCCTGGAAAAGGCAGGCTGCCAAGTGGCAGGTGAAACAGGTGAGACCATGACCCTCTCTATCAAAAGGATGTCACCTGTGGTCATCTGCAATAGGTGAGCCCCATAACCTTGCTTCCACTGAAAAATCTGGAATTATGAAGTGGCCTGTCAGTAACCCAAAGTCTAGGAGGGCACCAGGAAACTGGAAGGGGGAAAATATTAAAACTTATCATTTCTGACACGGCATGTGTCAAAGAATTTTCAGTCTCATTTGTATTCCTAGAGTTCCCAGAGGGTTTTCTTTCCATTCATCCAAGCATGGCAGCTGAAAGGCTAAATAAAAATGAGGTTTATTCATATGGGTAAACTGACATACCATTGGACCTAAAGCAAAGTACACAGAAAAATATTTTTTTGAAGAAATGGTGAACATCAATATCCCCAGGGGCATATCAAAATCATCATAGCACACTGTAAAAAAGTAAGCAATATATTCATAATGTGACTTTATAATCAAACATTTAAAAATAATCCATAAAGATTATCACTTTATACAGATGTGGCTGAAAGTGTTCCTTCCCTCAACACGATGCTCTGTTCATCCTGGAAAACATTTAAATCAAAAGCTTTTGTTATGCATACCTGCATGCTTGTGGTACTTACCACAGAATACACAATGAACACCTTATATATATATATATATATATATATATAAAAACAACAGTTTTTTAAAGTTACAGTTACCAGTACTTCCAGGCATGGCTGTAATCATGCTAACTTGCAGTAACTGTAGCTAGACACTCATCTATTATATGTAAGACAAACAGACATATATTATGTATGAGCTTTGTCATCAATTAGTGACCAGTCTCGTACATTCTGTACATGACAAAGCACAGAATAATCATCTGTAATGCTGAAACAGCTAAAGTGCCATCCCATTTTAGAAACAAGCAGACTGTAGGGTGCAATTGGTCACTGCCTAGGTGAAAAATAGGCGCTGAATTAGTTCTCCCTGAATTCTGGCCAGAAAGTCAAAACACTGACATTTTATTTGCATAAAAGCGTTATCTCAGTAATGGGGTATTCATCAAAGACACTGCTGAATTGGGATATATTTTAATGAAACAGCATGCATTCATACATTATTGAACATAGACCCTCCTATAACAGTGCGCCTCAAGTTTGCCGCAGGTTATGTTGTTTCAGTTGACCTTTTGAAAATTTAATCTCTGATTACTTTGAAAGGAAGAATATTCAAAACACTGTATAGGTCTTATCTGCTGCTCACATTTCAATCCACATATTTTGGTGTGTGAAAATACAAAATGCTGTTTCTCATTTTCTATGTTGTTTTGGCAAACAGACAATGTGAATACAAGTCTGATGGACAGATTTCAACTGACCAGGGTGAATATCTACTGTATGAGTGGCCCACTCAAGCTAGTGTATGTATGAATTTCTGTCTTGGCATAACAAGTATTCAAACCCGTTCCCTTTCTAAATGTTTTATTTTGTTGTAGCCTTAAAGATATGGTATGGTAGGCTCACCTGTCTGACCAATCAGAGAAGGTCAGTTATGTCTGCCTTGCTTTTCAGCAGTGGTAGGCATCAGGCACCCCCACTAGTCAGTTTGGCAGGTTGAATTTTGTACACAGACATATATATATATATATATATGTATATATGTATACAGTAAAGGAGTAAGGGTAAAGGAGTGGCAAGAGGTCTGGGCCGGGTGGCAATGCTGGACCTCCTCCGTGAAGTATGTGAAAAGGGAGTCAACAGAATATCCACAAATACACCTAAAAACTATTTATTGTATCATCTGTGCTAAGAAAACAAAGACAATTTTTAGGTACAAATGAGAAAAAATATTTTAAGGACATAAAAGTTGGAGAGGGCAGCTGGAGGGGCAAGGCTCTACAACAGGGGGGCAATTGCCTCCCTTTGCCCCCCTGTTGCCCCCGCTGCAGCACACACATAAACTCACTTATGCCAATGTGTATTTGTGCGTAATGCACTCTAAGCCAACTGTGGTCCACTGTTCATTAAGCACGCTCAACAGTGAGTGAGTTAAGGAAAGCTATGATGTCTCCTGTACATAGAACTGATGATGAGATTTTTTTTGTAGAGGGGAGGGAAAAACCCCTCCAGTTTCTGGATTTAAAGCAGAAAGTAATTATTTTAGGCATGAACACAATGAATACAATGGCCAAACACCTGTCCTCCCTGATAACAGGGGCGGGATGGAGAGACTGAAAGTGCACATTACTGTAGATCACTCACTCTTTTAGCCAAGGTCAGGGCTCAGATAGGCACTTTTTTAAATAAAAGAAACTATAAAAGCACTCTGCTGTCGATTAGATGGTAACCTACAGTTTAATGAGCTAGAAATGAACTGAATCAATTTTGACTTAGTGTTGGACATCTCACTTACATAGTGATGGGGAATACATTCTTTACTTTCTGATTAAGTCTTGTAATAAGTAATGGCACTTTAGTTTGAAATGTCAATTATTTACTTTATTTGACAGGGACTGTGCAGCAGGGAAGGATGCATGGCAGCTGTCTGCCTTACTATAGGGCAGGAAGATACTCCCAACCAGTCCCAGCCCAATTGTTCAGGTCTTACTTCTTTAATTTCACAATAAAATTGCAAATTGTATTACTTTTCTCCATAAGCTTTTCCAATCACTGAAACAAACAAGCCAGAGAAAATCAATAATTGTTGATAACGTCTTTTGTTCCTTACACATTGTTGACTGTTTTTTGTACTGTATGTGTGCATGTTTTATATGTGGCCCTTGGAAAGATGATGGTTAAATGTATTTTTAATCAAAAAAATAATCAAAAAAACATAGCGGCTGTGGTACTGATACAGATATACACCGTAGCATTTACTCACAGGGAGTCATGATACTCCACTAAAGAACCTCAAATTTGTACTTAGGTACAGGACTTAAAAAACTGTACTTAGCTATTTACCATCTCTGCTTTTAAAAGAGTTGTAAATCTAGTCATGTAAATTTTAGCATACTATTTCCACCTTTAATATTATAAAGTAAAATTTCCCAACAAGAAAATTGTGAATAATGAAATGCTGAGTGGCTAGTAACATGGGAAAACCACTAGCCACAGTGGCTAGTGAGGAAATAAAAGTTAATGTCAAGTCCAGCTGGTAAGATTTGTAGAATTTGTTTATTTTAAATGGACTGTAATAAACATAATGTCATAATGACTAATAGCTGAAGGGCTGAACACAGTGAAGTGTAGCAGAGCTGGGAGAGGGAAGGCTGGACAGAGATGAGTAATTCATAATGTGAAAAAGGATATGCATATTACTAATCAAAAACATAATTTTACAGGAATATTACGACCTTACAGAGATACTCTAAAAACTGACAGGAAAACTGAAAAGGACGAGCATCTCAGCAGCACATCATCAGTCAGGCCTTTATGGTAGAGTGGCTAAACGAAAGCCACGATAAGCAAAAGGCATACATGTATGACAGCCCACAAATTCAGCAAATGCTCTGAATTTAAATGACTCTGAAAGCATAAAGCAAAACAGTCTCCAGTATGATGAGACAAAAAAATGGGCAGAACTCCAGGCACTATGCGTTGCAAACATCACACATATCTCATCACCTAATACCATCTCTACAGTGAAACCTTCAAGAGTGGGCACGACCCAAGACTGGGGCGGCGCCCTACCCCACACAGAACATCTGTGGAGAGAATGAAAGATGTGAAAATATGTGCTGACCAAATCCAAGCTTGTAGAGATGTACCCAAGAAGATTCAAAGTTATGATTGCCAAAGGTTTTTCAGGTTTTGATTTTCAAGAAATGTGGTATATTTGTATTTTAACTTTGGCAGTATGAGTTGTTAAGTATAGATGGTGGTCAAAATGACTTAATAAAGTAACAATTTTACAATTACAATTACAACTTCATTGTCAGAGAGAATCAATAAAGTATGGCATTATTATTATTATTCTTATTACCATCAATACCAGAAAAAGTCTATTGATCTGTCTTATGAACTTTCTGATATCCAAACTTGGCATGACATCGAGAGTAGTGCACAAAATGTGCATAAAAATTAGATGCTGAAAATTTGCAATCTTGCTGATACAACAAGGACTTGCGAGAACCGTTGAAATATTCATGCAATTAAACACAACATTCAGATGACAGGGTTGAGAGGAGGTCAAGTCTCACATGCATTAGTCATACTTGTCAGCAGAAATATTTCTATAGGATTCGTAACTCACTACGGAGTGACACATGTATACTGTGTATTTTTAATAAAACCAAATTCTTAATCATTACTGTGGGCATACAGGGTCTCTTAATAGCACAGTATGAGCATAAATTGGACAATTCTGATATCCAAGGGATTCTCCCCATAGGTGTAATTAGATGTGCAGCTGCCAAAGCATCCCCTATAGAGAACCTGCCATGGGTAATGTTTCCTCCCAGTGGATGCTTGAAGAAAGATAATTGGTGTAATGTTCATGCCCAGTGTTGTGAGCTAATTAAAGCTAGGGGCATTGGCTATCAGATCTCACAAACTTTATAGCAGATGGCCGCTGTTCTACAAAATGTTCTAAAGTGAATCTTAAAAAAAAACAAACACATTTTAATATATTTACTAAATATGATTAAATCTTACTGATTGTGTTTTGGGGGTAACACAAAGTCAGGATTATTTGGCGAGTGCAACGAATGTGAATTAAATAATGGATATAAAATTATTTTTTTTTTTTACTTTTTTTTTCACTTTTTCAGGAAAATGTATTAAATCTGTTTTACCTGTCTTAATCCAGACTCGTTCTGTTCCCGACAGCTGACTGCAGCGGCAGGAGAAACAAAACAAAGCTCCAGTCTCAGGACAGACAGTTAGCCAGGACTTCTTCTCAGACCACTTTCTGGAGAGACAGAGTGTAATTTCTCCCACTGTCTAGCGTTTGTTGTTTGATTTTAAACTCCGGCTGGTGAGGTCCAGAATCTTTCATCTTTTCCTGTGGGGTTCTTCTGTAGAACAGTTCAGTTTTTAACATCTGAAATAGCATTATCCATGACTAAAAACTGCTCGTCCAACTGTCTGTGACGCCAGTCTTGTGGGTGGGCTTTGAGCGCAAACTTTTGTGCCCCAAAGTTCCCCTACGCTTTGTATTGGAGGGGGTTCCAGTGCGCATGCACCAGTTATAGCTTGGGTCTATGGTAAAGGTTTTGTGCCCCAAAGGAACAGGAAATACGTCACACGACGCAGTAAACGAGTGAAAGAACATTTTTTAACTTCACTTTAATGCATATTATACACAGTACTCACGGTCTGTTTAATGGTCATGGTAATGTATAAAGGTCTGTATAGATATTTTATTTAACCCATGTTTTTCTAAAATTATTATATTATATATAAAGCACAGTGTTTTTAAACTATATTATATCATGTTTTATAATCATATAAATTACAGCAATTTATCAATCTTGAATTACACCACATTTTGTGCTCAATCAGAAAAGAAAATGAAGAAAATATAGGTTGTTCGAGAGGCACCGATTTTCATTTTCGTAGTTTCCCTCACTGTGGTACAACCCTGATTTTACTTCCTATCCGCTTAGATCATATGAACATGTTTTCCACTAGGTGCACTTATGTTAGATTTGGGAAGAGAATATACAGTTTCTCCAGTGCCACCTCTTGATTGAAGTGATTTGTGATGTGTAGTGAGCTGTCTTTGGCGGTTTGGGCTAAATGAGTTAAAATCAGATCTCCCTTTAAAAGATAATTGACTAGTCACAACAAGTAAAAAAGATAAGAGGGTAAATGTCCAGTAAAATCAAAGCAAATTTAGAGGACCGGGAAAACAAGGTCTTGGATTGTAATTGCATGAGAGTGATTATAGCTTTTATTTTGAAGCTTGTCATTGACGATGAAAACAAAACACTATTACCTAGTCATGACTGGAGTCTTCTTGGCATCTGTGGGGTACTTGTCCACAAGTCCTTCATCTCTCTACAGTGCTGACTGAATTGATTCTGAAATGAAAATCGCTGCACCTCCCACATACCACTACGCATTGAACCTCCACTGCATTCATTTTGACTTTGAGCTCTCCCACCGAGAAAGACCTTTGCAGTCACATACTGTAGGTTCATCATTTTAGATGAGAGTTCAACATAAATACAGCTGTGTATATTGTACTATGATTTACACTGATCAAAGTTATGTTTCCTTTCCTACATGAATGCCTTATCACATGCGCAGTAGAGATGGTAAATTCAAACCAGTGAAGGGGAACTTGGATGTATTGGGATACAATGATAGAGTATTTGTTTGGTCAGCGATTCTTGCTAAGTAAATCACTTTGCAATTTCTTTGCTATTATTGTGCATTTTTATCTACACTATTCATAAATCTCTTTATGGGGAAATATAATATAGCATTAGTGTCAAAATCTAAAATGTCTCACATATTTCTATTTTTACCTTTAAGGAAAAATAAGCTTTGCCCCTCTCCCTACTAGACACGTGGCTGATATTGGATGGGGGTCAGCTCAGCTGATAGCAGGACTGATGAGGACAGCAGACTGAGTGCTGCTGCAATCTGGCCTGCTCCAGACAAGCTCCATGGTCATCAGCTATGAGATCTCCATTACTGTGTTAAACTGTGTCTGAGAACGCAACCTCACCATTATGTCAATGTCAGGGGCTTAATGCTGATTCATACAGCTGCACAAATCCCAGATTAACCTCCAAGCTGGAAGACCTCCTTGAGCAGCAAACTGGATGGGCAACTTCATGTCTAGAAGGAGAGGCAGTGTGATTTTGCTCGATAGCAGCAACAGAGAGACGTTTAAATCCATAAACACATATTGACGCACACAAACAGGTCGTTATAGAATGGTGACTACATAGTAGCATGTATCTTTGAACGATGAACTGTATCAACATAATATCAAGCATGCTAAAGCAGAGCAGAAATAACATTTATTGTAAATTATAATCTAATACATTCAGAGCTATAAAGTTTATGTTAAAAGAAAAAGCATGAAACAAAATCATTGTCCTTCCTCAAAGATAATTTAGGGAAATCTGAGTCACTATTGTTGAAGTGAGCCTTCTCTGCTGCAGTGCACCCCCACCCTGGCCTGGCTGGTTGGGCACTAAGAGCCGCAGTGTTCTAGTAAGAATGAGTATTAAGCCAATGGGGGAGTGGAGGACTCGCAGTGGTGGGGGTAGTGTACAGCTGCAAGCCCTTTTGTGCCGCCCAGTGGTATCCATCTCCTTTTACAAAAATAAACCAAGAAATGGTCACTTATGTTTTTTCGGGATGTAGCATGCATAAAATAAAGCAAAGGAATTTCTTTTGCTCCTTAGCAGAATAGGAAGGTACTTTACAAATCACGTTTACAACCCCTGTCATGTACACACTGTAAATTGCTGAAATCATGATTTTACTTTGATTATTGCAGTTATCACACAGTGTTATCAACATGCGAAGGCAGGCGTGCACAGGGTGATGCTGTAGATTTTGACACTGCTCATGAAGCTACAGAACTGGTTAGACAGGTTTTGTAGCTGAGGCTTAGAAACACGTTGTGGCATGATGGAGGAAATTGCATCATATCTTGTGTGAATCAACAGGCTACAATTTCACTGAAAGAGAGCGTGTGGAAATGGGTAGGTGGTGAGAGAAGTGCAATGCAATAATCAAAAACAGCAGATGAAAGTCTGTCTGGACAATGTCTACAAGGGTTTATTTAAAGAAACTGCAGTTTGGTGAAGGTTCTCCTTGAAAGACTTGGCTTCTTTATCACAACAGACATAGGATAAGCATCAAACTTTGAAATGTGATTTAGCATTTGGAATTCATTATCATTTTGTGATATTTATCATCGCAACTGCTCCTCACTGCCCCTCTGTCCTTAGTGACTCAGAGGGGGTTTATTTTCACCTTTTGATTTCTTAAAAAAAAACAAAAAAACTTCTCTAACAACTCTTAAACCTGATTCATCTGTGTTTAGATGAGGCCACATTTTAAACATTGACATCCGCTGCATTATTGTGCAGATAATATACCGTGAAAAATGTGTAAAACAACACCTAAATATATGTTGCACACATCCAGCATTATTTCAAAATTTTGAGGGGGCTTAGGTGTTGTCTGGGTTCTAGGTGGTGGCTGTGATTCAACAGAAGTTTATTTTAAATGTATTACTTCATGTTTTTGACATTGTTCTTACCATATATGGGAATTGGCAACACCTTTAGTGAAAAGTCTGTTAATTTCACCAAATGACACGTTTGAGATTTAATAAAAAATATATGTGAAATGGGTGTAAAGGTGTGAATCTCTCACTCTCAGTTGAATATGCTTTTTTACACGTTACATAGTAAAAATAATACAGCAAAATTAACAATAACAATAACACAGTACGATTTCAAGCTGATTTAATTTGATTCAACTGAGCATATTAGCTTCTGTTTTAATTATCTACATTTTGACGGCTACAGTATAAGTATAAATCAGCTAATAAATAATCTATTTATTTATTAACTAACCACTGATCAGTATACAAGATTGAGATGGGGTCTGCATTTATGAGCTTCATCCGTTTACACACTGGTATGTAATAGCTGCTGTATACCTATAATTGTCAGAGGGTAAAATTTACCCATGAACCAAACTACTCTTTTAATAATTCTAAAAATGTATTATGGCACTGTATTCATTATTAAGGAATAGTATTCACAAAGAGAAGTCTAGCTGCATGAAATCAGTATATTTATTGCTTCTGTTGTTTTTAAGCTATTAGAGTAGGCAATAACGCTAATTGCTTTGTATAATCACGAGTATCTCAGCCAAATAATACTGAAAATGGGAGTTAGAAGTAAATATATGTTGTATTTTATTGGCGTAATGTTGTAATAAAACAATAATCATCACATATAAAGATTACTCATGGTATTTAAATTCCTCTAAATAAAATACCCTAAGTAGCCTAAAGAAGCAGTAATGATAATGATAATAATTGCACTGGACGGTTTCTTAACACAACAAATATGATGTAAGTCTAGTTTTGTTTTAAGTTTTTGTTGGACCTCTTCTGCCAGCTCACACTGTGTGTTTGTTCTGGGGTGAAGAGGATGTGGACTTACTGCGATCTTTCTGATCCCAGAGTTCATTTGTGCGAGGACTTTTTGTGTCTATGTCAGGAGGTACACGTTACCATGGAAATAGCATTGTTTATAAGCTGCAGCAGCTAGCCTGCTATTAGAGCAGCAAAAAGCAGGCCTGCTCCCAGGAGAAAGACCTGAAATCCACAGGAAGCTGAGGAGGTTGAGGTGCAGAGCTGGAGTGATGCAATGAGAAAAACACACACCGTGTTCTTCTCAAACTGGTGAGAAGCGTGTCCACACAGGTTATGCCATTAACCAAGTGTGCAGCTCCTCAGACTCACCATTGCACATTGTACGTAGTGCCAGACAGAGGCATAAAGAGAAATAGCAAGTATTTTAGAAAAGGTGAGCTTTTGACAGCTTTCGCCATTCACCTTTTTGCATTCATTTAGGTGCCGCAAGCGTTACTGTGGTATGGAAAACCCTGACATCTGTTTGTCAGCAAATGAACAGGTCTGTTTCTCAACATAGTACTTCCAGTGATGGAATGTTTCTTTTTCCTCCATCCAAAAAGATGAATTCATCTGGCCAAACTGTGCTTTTCAGGCTGGAAATCATGACAAGCTTTGTTGGGGACAATCAGCCCAGGTGTTTTAGTCTTCAAATGCTATGTCTATCCTTAAAGGATAATTCCAGTTATTTTAAAGATCTAATTTGCATGGGTTGTTCCATCACAGGGATTGTGTTCAAAATTGCATAGAATTTATACGGCTATGCTTTTCCAGGTGCACTACTCTCAAACACACACTCAAAGCTAAGGCAACCCTCAAACACTGACCCATAAAGTAATTAAGACATGTTATTTGAACAAAATGAAACACTTACTTTATAGTTCCACATCCCTGAATAGCTGTGATTGAATTGTTATCACATTTAGGTTAGAATGGCTTAAGCAATGCACACACATGTCACTGTCTTCTTTGACCACCTGATTCTTATGTTATTTTACAAGTACCATTAAAATGACAAACTTACACATACACACATAGTTTCAGAAGTATTAATTCAATTATAGGGTTTTAGGGAAACGAAACAATCAAGATCAGATTGAAGTGTAGACTTTCAACTTTATATTAAGTGGTTTCACAAAGATTTACTACAGACTAATAAAGTCTCAGCTTACCTCAACTACCTCCATTCCCCTGCCTGCTGTCCACCCTGTGCGGAGTAGCAGAGCTCTGCCATCAGTCAAAGAGAGCCGACTCAGACAGGAGAGGCTGCAGCAGAAACACCTTAACTGTATTTTCATATCAGCTAATCTCACGCACTGTTCTTTTCAGCTGCACATAAATGCATCCTGTTGAGTCACTCGCACTGGTGCACCAAAATATATATTTACTGTTATATACAGTAATTTCCAGGCACTGTTGTGTACGCACAAAACAATCCCAGTGTACACAACAAATGTGCCTGCAGACAATTTTTATTAATTAGCCAGCATGAACAAAGACAACAGCTAACCAGTCAATCAGTCGACCACTGCAGACACCTTACTCTCAAAAATATTTGTGTATGATAAACTGCTGGGTACAAAATTTGTATCATATTTGTATATGGAGAACCAAGGATATAGCATTTTAATTGTGAAGTTCATGGCTTTAAGGACAGTATACTGTGCTTTAATATTAAGCTTCTTTATTAGTTGCACAATAGAATGGTTGAGAAATATCTATATATGTGCATGTAAACACAACGTCATTCTCAGACAGAATAAACGGAGCGTCACAGTCACTTATAGTTTACTTCATTGATCTCACATCTGTCACTGTGGATCAGCTACTTTATTGCTTCCTACTGTGTGCAACTTCCACAGTCTCTGGGCACAAAAGACACCTCATGCTTAGCATTCATCCCTAGAAATCCAGCATACATTTAAACCAAGGTTGAATACACTTAGGGAATACCAATCTTCACTTAGCATGACTTAATTTCTTAACAGATAAAACAGAAGGATTGAAATTTCTTTGAAATGAATTTCAGATTTATTATGACACCCTCTTCCTCTGATAAGGACTCAGGAAAATGGTGTAAAATTCTTGCCTGTTGGTCTATTACTGATGTTTATCTTCAAAGCTCGGATTGCAGAATCAAAGACAATGAAAGATGGCCTCCCTTGATAGCGTTTGACGTGACTTGAACTAATCTGCTTTGACAAAAAAGACTGTTAATATTTTTTGACATGTATGTTGGCAAACACTTTAACTACTTTGCATTTCCAAGACAGATTGGTGAGAGCTAAGTCTCTGATTTATGGGCTTGATTGTAAGTTTCTACTTGAAGGGACAACCACGTTGCTTTTTTTAAACAGCAGTACAGCTGTAGAAATACATCTCTGTATCGCATGCATCATATAAGGTCTTTAAGAGTATGTAGTAGCTACTGTAGTCTCCCACCAGAGTCAGAAATGAATCCACTAGAAGCGTCTCTGAGGTCACGGAGGTCTTGGTCTTGGCATAAGCAAAACGAAATGAAACAAAGCACACAAAAAAAAAGGAAATTGGCAGATATTCCAACACAGCGGAGAAAACACTATGATGTGCCAACAAAGAGCTTCCTGAGCTTAGCAGGGACAATTGGTGAAGGGGGAAGAGTGGAAACAAAGATGTTTAGTTGGAAATAGATGTGGGAAGGAGAGGAAATGAAGATTTTATTTGGAACGGTATGAAGGAAGGAGTGGAAACAAAGATGTTTATTTGGAAGTGGATGAATTTTTCCCCCCTTTTTTAAATAATGCAGGATTGAATTCACTTCCATTCAATGTCAGATAATAGCACGTAAAAAGCCCAGTGTTTTATGTATGTGCTATCTAACTGTACCAATACATGTGCAAAATACCAGGTTCTTCTCAGACTAGCATGGCATAATGAAATATTGTATAATTCTCCCTTTTGGAGCATATTGACCTTCTGTGCTGCTGAGCAGGTCACTTAATGCAAAATATTCCCCTAGTCTCAGTTAATTTTGTTTTTGAGCCGTTGAATGCCTGTTTTATTTCAGAACAAGCCATCTGTTCCATTAATGTATGATTGGCAGTAAAATACTGTTTCTCTACTTTTGAGTTCAAGCCAGGAGGTTCGGTTGACCTATTAAACTATGATTGGTGGTTTACTACAGCGACATGTACAGGTATGAATGGCTGATTGGAAAGTTGAAAAACAGCAGGATCAGCCATTTTATTGGCTGTTTGGAGGTGAGACTGACATTGCATCCCAAATTTTGAATAACAATCCTGTGCACTGAGTACAGCGTCAGTTGTAGGTAAAATAATTGTTGTCTCTATCCTTAAATCTTTGAGCTAAGCCAACTTTACATGCAAGTTTCTAATGCGTGATTAAAGAGACCTACGGTACATTTAATGTAATATAAAATTTGTATTTTCTACAATATTCCTGTATCTCTGAAGACATTTTTGACCACTTCCATTTATTAAAATGTTCATCTTTAGGGACCCTATAGTTTAGGCAAATTAACTCTGTAATTACTTATTGATGTGGCTACATTTGTTTTTAAATTGCTCCTTTACCATAATGGGAGAAAGTGCATTAAAATTTTTTTATAATTTCAGTCTATACGTAGAAATGGTGGGATTTAATTTCAGCTTTCCTAGTTGTATAGGCCCTACTGCCTTTGAAATACAAATACAATTATATATCTTTACAGTAAATATAATCCAGTGCATAATTTGTTGCTGCATGCTCAATCCTGGAAGTTAAATGTTTGATACATTGAAATACAGTAAGGATTAACATTGAGGATTAGGCGTAACCAGCTAGGCTTGCCTAATCACTGCATATTGAACAGGATTGGTAAATGTGCAGGTGAGGCTGTTTGTTAACATCCATTTCTGCCCTAAAAACCTACAGCACCCTTGGTCTTTATAAGCTTTATCTGTGGCGCTAGAGAGATCATATTACTGTAGGGTCCAGCAAGGTCCAGCCATTTATCACTTGCCACCTCACAGTTGTGCAGCGTCTGTGTCTCTGCTGTGAGACTTTGGAATGGCTGTGCAGGAATTGGTTGTTAGTTATTAAAAAGTAACAGTTACAATAAGCACTGAAAAGCATTTTGTTCTCCTGTCTCTGGCCTGTTTGTTTTTGTGCGTCTGTTGTGGTGGACAGAATGATGATACAAAAGTAAAGCCTGCGGGGCTACTTAAGGTTTGTGGAAGCTTATTATATGATTTATGCAGACTGTAAAATCATAGTTAAGAAAGTCTCAGGAAAGACAATCTTAAATGTATTGTTTTACTCTACAGTTGTTATATTGTGTTAGTAAATCAGCATTATTGCGGTGTACATAGAATAAAATAGAATTACCAGTGTTTCATAACATACTGGATAAAAACAGTAATGGACAATGTAATTACCTGGAGTGTGTTGTCGGGCACCAGATCTGCTCATGAGTTCAAGTGCTCATGAAATGAACAAAGATACAGAGAATTGCTCATTGCTTTATCAAACTTTAAGGCAACTTGTTGTATTAACCATTCATCCTTTCCATCCATTATCAACCGCTTATCCGGGCTCGGGTTGCAGGGGCAGCAGCCTAAGCAGGGTAAGTTGTATTAACTTAAATGTAAAATCATATATATATCTTTTTTTTCTGGTTCTTTTTTTCATGAATACTGTGACACAAGCACATATGCTCACTGTGCAATATAACTCTAACTTGACTACTATTCTTTCTGTAATTTCTAATAATATTAATAACAACATAAGGTATTATGATTAGTATGATTGTCAATGAATATACAGCATCCTTCCATGTGACAGAGGTACTAACACAGTTAAAAGGATGGAAGTTTTAGATGGTGTAGTTCCCCAAATGTTTGATAGTGCCGATCCATTAGCTTTAACATCTCCACTCTGGTGATGGAAGGGTGCATAATGCCTTTTGAAAGCTATGAAATAAAGTAAACACAGCCATGCTCTGAGCAGTATTTATCTATAAAGCCTTACATTTTGATGGCACAAACATTTAAAAATGATGACAAGCGCTCTCTTTTTTTCATCTTGAACAAAATATAATTTCATGCTGGATTAACTACATATTGACCAGGAGTAAGGAAGAATAATCTATTGGCACAATTGAAGCCCCTGGGTTTGGAGATGTTCATCAGTTCCCTATGTTTCAACAGATTACTGAAAAAAAAAGAGAGAGTGATGATGGAGATGAAAAAGATGGAGGGAGAGAGAGTGAGTGAGCTGAAGGAAAGTGAGTGAGTTTGACTTGTGACCTGAGGGCTGTTGCATGCTTAATCTAGACACATTACTTCTGACTTTGCACTCTACATTGCCTCACATGTCTATGATTAAAATCCACTATTTTACATTTTAATTGCTTTATTACCATGATAATTCATAGTGTAGGAAAGACTTATAGGTCTGTGTAGTAAAACATCCGTACACTGTAAGAGCACAGATACAGTGCTGTAAAAATGTATTTTGCCCTCTTCCTGATGTTTATTTTTTGCATATTTGTCACACGTAAATGGTCCAGATCATCAAACAAATGTGTTATCTTTGTGCAATACTAAAAAAAACTTTAAAATATTGTTTCTTTTATTTATCATTAAAAACACTGTCCTGATCTGCCTGGCCCTATGTGACCTTGCCCCCTGAACAACTGAAACCAGGCAAATTGTTCAGCCACACAGGGTTTTCGAGCATGAATAGCTTATTTAAGGAGAAGCCATAGCATTTGAGTCCAGCCAGTTAACCCCAAGTCCAGCCAGGCTTGGACATTTTTTCCCTTAATAAATAAAATCATTATTTAAAATTTGCTTTTTGTGTTTGCTTGGGTTACCTTCATGTTATATTATAATTTGTTCGATGATCAAAATCATGTGACAAAGTGTGACAAATATGCAAGAAAAAAAAATCAGGGAGGGAGCAAAAGTGTAACTACTGTGAGACTGTCTTAAAGTAGACTTTGAGTACTAAGATCACCTGAAAAGACAGCACCAGACTGTTGCAGTGCAGAAGGAAAGTGAAATATCCTCCAGTCAACAAACTATAATCAATCATCAAACTATATCAACCAAGACATGACATCTTCTCAAGAAGTGCAGTAAAAACTGAAGAGACCTTAAAACACTTTCAGATGACAAGGTGGTTACAATGACTATTGATCTGTGTTATTGAACAACAATTACTGATTTATCTTTATTTTATTAATGAATGATATATTTTGTTATATCACAGTTATAGTCTTCTTAACTTCTGGCAAAAAAGTGATGAACTGAGTAAGTGACACAATTAGTAAACTTACTGGTGACAGTAAATATTTCTACTATTAGTATTAGTATAATCATTAATTATTAGTATTAGTACTTAAGAAAGTCAAGTGCATGACCGGAACAACTGTCCCAGCTTGGCAATTCTTTCCAAAGGTCAGACTAATATTAGCTTCAGTGAATAACACACAAGTTAATTCCCATTATTACCTAACAAGATCCAAGATGTAAGTTTCCCCCACGGTTCTCCCAGTTCAGTAGATCAGTTTTACAGGCCAGTTGTTTATTTCTACTCTCCCTGACTGACATGACATCACTCAAACCCACTCATGACACTCAAGTATAGAAGTGTTTGTGTCTACTGTAATTTATGAGCAGAAGCTACAATTACCAAGCTGAATACCTTACTTTTGACGTACTATCAGCAATATGTTTACTTTTCAGTTCCCAGATTTCTTTGATTTTGTGGTGAACATGAAATGTCTCAGCTGTTAATAATATTAATACTTTTTTTGGAGAAAGAGAACTTTGTTTCATACATTGTAAATGATTACCCGATAATTGATAAGATGGACGACTACTTGTTAAGGAAATTGCTAGATCCCTAGTGGAAGTGGTTGTCACACGTTAATGGACAAGTATGCAACAGCATGGCTGCTAAAAAATAAATAAATAGACAAATACTGAAATGGGTTGTTAGAATGACAATTGAAAAAATGCAATTCATGCTACTGAGACACTGTTGAATGTGAGTTCATCAAATGACTCATCTTTGTGGCAGGAGGGGTTTGTTTATCTTTTTTTTTTGTGGACTTTAAAAAAAGACCCTGACTGTGCACATAAGCTGCCAAAACCTGGAGAAAAACAGGGAGAGCTCTCAAATGTTGAATTGCTGAGTAGCACTCACAATTTCATTTGTGTCGTCTCATTGATATACTTACATAGATCAGGCAGGACATGTGAGGAACAGTATTAGTTAGCAATTTTACTAGTATTGGGCAAAGTTGGCAAAGTCAACTACAGACAAAGACCTAAAAGTTAAAATTGTCTAGCATGACTTTACACTTGAAATTACATTGATTAGTGTTTTCTTCTATATTACTGAGAATGAACTTTTTGGACTTGTCAATATTGGGATTTTGACAGTACATGCCGTACAGGCAGCTGCAACGCAGAGTGGCAATGTTTGCAGGTTTCTGTCTGTGTTGTATCTATAGAACTCTGGCTCTGATCCTACAGACACAACTTGAGCAGTGTTGTATTGGCCATTGGGAATGACTGAGTACAGATTGTATTTATATCCAGCTACAGGATGTAGGAACTTCAGCAGATTGACAAAATTAGGTATTTTTTCATCATTGAAGCTAACAACCAGCCCTTACCATAACAAGAAATCAATGTCAGTGACAAAGAATTTTTAAGACATCAAAAACAGACAAGACAAGAACAGTTCTTTAAAATAAACTGTAACATCTGTTATCAGATGCATGTTTTATACATGTTTAAATGTAAGGTTTTGCAAACAAAGCAGAAATCTGTCAGCAGAGTACAACATTCTGTATTTCCATTTTTGATTTTCATACAAAAAATACAATAAAGGGCAGTAATTAAATTAATTTCCCACTTGAGAAGTTTTAATCACTTATTCAAAAGGGCCATTCCAAGAGTTTTGTTTCTGTGTGTAGTTTAATAGAGTAAAATTAAATAAAAATGGCATATAAAGCATAGCTTTTTCAGCCTAGCTTTTTATTTAGGCTTAACTTAATAATAAAATATTCATTTGTATATTACAGCAAGACGTCTCCTCAGGACATCTGTTCAGTGTCAAGTGTTTTGGTGCGAAAATATAACAGTCAACAGTACACAACAGCGTATGTCAGCGTTTGTCAACATAAACTCTTCTCTAGAGGGAATAATTTGATAAAAGCAAAGGTTTTTTAAAGTTAAGCTAAAGTTAATGTAGAAGAAAAAGTACTGACTTCTGCTAAGTGACTGAGAGCCAGTCAGGCTGATTGCAGTGCTTCAGTGTATGCTACGCTGTGATTTAAGCATTCCCAAGTCTATATCTGTATTAATCACGTTTTTGTTCATATGTTCTATGCTTATCTTTATTTGTTTGCATTTGTGTTCATCATGTATCATTGTGATACCTTGAAAGCGGTATAGACTGTGCACAGTAACAGCTCATGGTCAGAGATTGCACCACAAGAAGACACACAATATGGAGTAATTAGCATTCCTTTACCATCACAGCTACCAATCTCCATGATCACCAGCTGCTGCTGCTAGTGTGTACACCTGTCTAGCTAAAAGTTGCATGCATGCTGTAAGCCACAGTGGCAGTCTGTGGCTCTGTGCCTTTTGATTGCACCTAGTTATCCCACAGTTTCTGCTGAGCTGACAGGCAAGACACACAGGCCAGTAAGTCAGGTCCCCAAACAAGGCTTTTGAGTTCATGAGGTCACTTCTAGAGCTACTATACAATGACAATAAAATAAAGATTAATAGAAGGTGTCCATATTAGTTTAAATAATTTGTGTTTCCAATAAATGTCTATATTTATTGGTAAAATAGTAATTTCCAATCAGTGTCAAATACTTGAATGTGGTTGCAAGATTTGCTTAACACAATAAACATTACCTACATTCCACATTCATTTCCATTGTTATGGTTCTTTTCGACTTTACATCACAATGCACTTCTAATAAATATTTCCTGTTCACAAAAACGTCCCTTTCAGCTCAACCCATTTGATAAACTATTTAAAACATATCTGTTCAATTATCTTAATTTCTCTTTAAATATTTTAAACATGGCTGATGGCTCATGTCTTTTATTTGCTTCAATAACTTGCAGAATATAGAAGGTGCTCAGTAGTGAGTATATTGATGGAGACATAATTTATTCATCGAGTTCTCAAGTTGGCTTAATTTGGGCAAACTTCACGTCACTATACAAGCTTGAAGACAGAATTTTCCTCTTAGATGTATTAATAATAGAAGAACCATACAACAGCTCTTCACTGACTCCAGAGACTTCAGACTGCTTTCCTTGAGAAATGAAAGAAATCATTGGCATCTCCAAGCTCTGGGTCATATTCATCAACACGTCCTATAATGATTAGGGGGGATCTGAATACTAATGAAAGTGTCCTTGATGCACTCTCATTTCGTTAGGCACCTTTAGGTCCTAAGATCATTTACAAGTCATTTGACTGCCCACTTGCCAATACAACTTTTGTTGTGGATTTACACTGTCCTGTTTTCTCTTTTTTATTCTGTTATCCTACATTTGAACCAACCACAACATTAGCCACAACATTGTGGAATGTCCTGTTAAATTTCATACAATGCATTGTTGAAATAGCTTCATTCATACACATACGTAAAAAGGAAATCAACATAGTTGATTGTGTCGATTACATAAATACACTAATTTATATTTAATGCACAGATGTGTCACATTGTTTAAATTCTTAACCAATTATGGCAACTCTCACTCTTTGACATGCTAAAGATGCAACTATATCCCAAAAGCCCAAACACTTCTGCTGATACAAAAGTGTGTGATTCTACAGATCTCCAATACAATAGTGGTGAAGTGCATTTGCAAGTTGTAAGCAGTTTGTTTATGTACGTACAGGCCTTTGAAACTAAACAGAATTGATTCTTATGTTGCACCGTACATCAGTGTAAGGAACCTCATCCATCCATTATCCTAGCTGGCTCCAGAACCACCACCTCAGGTTGTGGAGGTGCTGATTCCAATTCCAGCGAGACAACACACCTGTCTATCACAGGGCCAACGTATAGAGACAGATAACCATTCAGAATACTTGGTGGAAAGCCAGAAGATCTGGAATACAAAAAAAACACAGTGGTTACTGGTGGAGTCTTTATCTGGACCATCCTGTGGGTCCGTAAGGAGAGGTACTCAGAGGACTCTCAGCAGGAGTCCAGCAGCGTGTGTGATCTTTTAGAGACACTTCAGTCTGAGATCTATTAATAGGTTCAAGGGACATCCTTCCTCCCCCAGTGCCTAACACTCCCACCAAACTATGTCGCATTTGCAACTATGCAATTAAAAATTCCAATCTATATGACAATATGGGCACACCTCTCTGTTGGTATGCCCAGTAAAAAAGCGAAGGGCAGTGAGCCATGATGCTGTGTTTAGATGAGAAGAACCCTGCATGGTGAGAGGCGCTGTGCCTGTTTCCTAGAGGTGACAGGTTTTTTATTTCCTTTTCAGAATTTCAAGAGGCATCACTCAGACTGATACAAGTCTGTATCTTGAAATATGGATGTCTTATAAAAAGTTCACTTCCAGCTTAAAGCAGAGCGGAAAAAAAGAAGAAGATTTGTCTGGTTTTTTTTCCATCAGTGTTTTGTTTGAATTGTTTTGTTTTTGAATTTCCAAAATTTCAAATGCAATATTTAATATTAGATGTGTACACTATAGATATTTTCACACATAGACATTTCACACATTTATTTTTAATTTGTGTTTTCATATATTGTAGGGTGATTTATCTTATGTCTCCATTATTTCCATCTGTTATATGTTATGAATACAGTGTCTAGGCCTATATGTTTAACATCTGTTATGCATTTTTATATGCCACAAGTAGCTAAAGGCAAAACTCCACATGTGTGGGTCATAAACTTTTCCAAAATCTACTGACGCAACCACGTTATTAAGTAAGTTATTTTCATTCCACCTATACACCGTCAACAGCAGCTTGACAGAGGATAGTGAGTCAATATTTGCCTTTAATTTTCAATATCACTGCAACAAAAGCAAACAAGGGAACTAAAAAGCATTTAGCAGCGCAGAGTCCGATTAACTGATTAAGGTTTTCAGACACAAATTTTCTATGCAGTGTAAACTCTCTTTTATTCAGAAACATGGTCCATTTTGTTAAACCATGATAAAAAAAATTACCCAGAAACCATAAGAAAGAATGGACCCATAAGGGAAATTACTGCAAACAGTGAAAAGGACAAAGGCAGAAAGTAAGAGAAGGGAGAGAATTAATCACTGTTGCCCTGCAGCCTTTTCTCCAACTGAGCAGAGTTTACTCCCCCGCCTCTGTCCTCCTGGACTCATGCCAGGATGGGAACGCTCTGTTTGCATTTCACCTAACGAAACCCACGCAACATTACTAACTTCAGCCTAAAGCACATTAAGGTCAGTCTATGTAAAGGACTGTCAATGTAATGTCTTGCTCGTTCCTAAGTAAAACAGAACTGATCTTCAGCAGAGACTAAATAATGTGCCAGTAAATATCCTCATACCATCGTAACTGTCTAAACAGGATGTCGCTTCTGTAACACAACAAAAGTCAGTCTGTCATTTTCTTACAAAGTTAATTTATAGACCATATTATTTCTGCTTTGTAAATGTCTGTTGTGCTTTGTTAGAAAATTCTTTCATTAGACAAAAATTGATTGGATGTCTCCCCCATTACCACCTGGCCTTTTAGTTATTATTCGATATAAGGCTGATAATCAATGAAACTGTATTCAACTCTTGACCAACTCTTTCACAGAGCTGTAATATTTGGCTCAAGAATACATAAAATTTATCAGAAAATGGTTGCTTATGCAAATTAAATCCACTGCGTGTGTAGTCCCATATAGTTGCATTGCATTATCTGTGTGTATCATATCTGACAAAGTAAACAATAAATCACCTTTCTGTCAGACGTGGGCAGTGTACGCCTAAGTAAAGTAAGTTGAATTGTCAGGTGGTCCATTAAACTGCAGATGTAGATTGCTTGCAAAAACTGAGGAGCTCAATCTTTGCTGTATTTTACTTTACATACTGAACATAATTGAATTACTGTTTTTTTTTTGTTTTTTTTATCTTGCCTGGAGGCCCTGGTAAATCTGTGCCAACTCCAGTCCTTGAACTACCTTCTGGCCCTGTTTCATGTGAAATCATGTCGCCTCATATGGTACACACCATTGTTTATGTCAGTGCCAAAAGAACTTACTGCTGCTTTTCAAAGCAAAGCTATTTCTTCATAAGGAAATCATAAAGTCAGTAGGAATGAGGAGCCAGGCGAGAGGAGGATATGAAGTTATATTAATATGGCTTTCCATGAACTGTCTACAAAACTGGATATTATCAGAAAACTGTTAATACATTAAAGTAGGCCCAAGGAGCATGATTGAAAATGTCTCCTTGGTGAGGTCAGTCCACATGATAATGAAAACCAGCAACTAAATAATTAACCATATTATTAATGCAATAATTCTAGAAATATAATGAAATTGTGTATTGGAATAAAACCATCAGTTGATAATTTTAGTCCAATTTGTCAGTGCGTACCTGTCACTAACAGCAGTCCTAACCTTGATGTGCTCTTCTCTGCTCTTCTGGAAGTCCAATTAAGTCTGTGTGATTGCTCATATTGTTTTTCCATGTAAATCAGTCAGCTTTGTTTCTGCTTCTATTTTTCATATTCTGCTGTATGAGTGGAGGACATTGTAATTACAATCATACTGTATTACATTACACTTGGGTTTGATTTTAAGAAATAATATGAGTAATTTTAGAGTATTGTAGATTTTTACCTCAGTGTTTGACCATTTTGCTGTTTGTGTGTGACAGCTTAAGTAAAGTGCTTTCTGAATTATACCACCACATAAGGGGTAGGACACCTTGCATATCATTTCAGGACTTGTGTTGGTTGGGGTTGACTGCTCTCCTGAATGACAATATCAACTGCCATGTTGCTATAATGAGCCACATTTTCCTGGGGTATATCTTTCCTGAGTTAGAGCTGGTTCCCTTGTACCTGCCTTCCAATCACTTTGTTTGCCAGTAGTCAATCATCAATCACGTGTGCAGCACACATAGCCAGAGCCTTTCTGAGGTAATGCTGTGATTCAAGCAAGTCAGACAAGAAACACAAATTTATTGTCACTGTACAGACAAAAATCAACGTTTTCATGTTTTGTCACATAAAATAATCTCTGCACGTAAAATTGCTGGAGTGGCCCTTTAAAACACATGTAAAACAGTAAAGATCCTGTGGTGGTTAATACTTTCAGCTGTAGGCCGTTGTCAGGACAACAAGGGTGGAAGGACATGTAGAAGGACAATCTTATGTGGCTTTCCATAATCACTACTTTCCAGCTCAAAGTAACACAATGGACCTTTAATGTGTGTATGTGTGACCTACAGTGAAGACACAGTATAGCTGACTAGCACACACCAGAAAGCATTGCTGTGACAATCTCAATGTGTTTTTTTTTTTAATCAAATGAAAGGGAAGCACTCTATGAAGGATAGAACATGAGATGAAAGAGTCAAAAACGGTGGAATTGTGCAAAGGGTCTTGCGAATCACAGGGTTGACTAAGGGGGCATCCAGTTCAGAGTTGCTCTGTTATTTTCATTAATGTCTAAAGAGGACAGATTGGTAGGTGTGGAATGTGGAAGGCAGAGGGATGGCTCCATGCACGTTTCCATTCCCATCGCTCTGTCATGCTCGTTTCATGGCAGACTGAGGCACGGACCCATCAACGCATTATCATTCAAGTATGGCTGCTGTCTGAATCAAGGACATGTGCATTATCATGAGAATGAATTGCCAGCTGACATCACTGAAACACAGATATCTCTCACCACCAGTATGTGACCTTTCTCACTTTTTTCTTAAAAATAATGTGTCATGGGATTTTGCTTTTTGTACTGTGGCTACTAGCAACGTACAAATCACAGTTATTTAATCACATGTAATATAGTGTATTCAGCATCTGGATGGATGCAGCTGTGGTGATTCTAGACCTATATATACAATTCTTTTACTGAAGAGTAGCTGTTTGATGTTAAATGTACATTGTGCACAGTGGTATTCCAGCTCTGTGGGTGGGAAATGCTCTTCTCTGCTTTGAAGCAGTTTCACTCTCAGAGAAGGCGCCCCTGTGCTATTAGACATGTAAATGTAAATTGCAGGTAGGTGGTTATGCTTTACGCCTCTCTAGAAGCTTCACACAGTCCAGATTAGAAGACCAGTGCCACCTAGTGTTGTGAATCAGCTCAACAATTCAACTCAAGATTTCTCTGCATCACCGTTCACTTAATGAAAACTGTTGATACATCATTATCACATTATTAAAGCAGTATCTTTGAAAACTAGGTTGTGCAGTGGAGGGTGAGATGAATGTAAGTAATTTAGTTAGTAATTTAAATTACTCTATGTTTTATGTTAATCCGCATACACTAAAGAGAATTATGTGTCAAAGTCCAATCTACTATGGGGCGATAGCTGGTACAGCATTAATATGACCATTTTGCAATATAGAACAGATTTTATACTGTTGCAAAAGTAATAACGTTTGGGTCAGTGCTTTGGAAATGCTTCTGTTTTGCAAGCCTCTCATCCTTTCTGCCTTTATCTCTGCGTAGACGTGTAATAAATGGCTTAGTGTTGCTTCATGATTTTTCAGATATGTGAACTCAGGAAACCACTGAGCCATTCACTGTTGATCAGAGCAATTATGTTTTGTTGTGCCCACAGAAGTGACTCACAAAAGAACAGCTGCATGTGTTGTTGCAAAATTCAGGCACACACAAAACAGACGTGCACATATGTGCTCCATCCAAATTACTTCAGGTCAGACAAAGTGTAAAGCCATTAGTGAGCAGAAAGCACTAATGGAAATTAAAGTGAGAACTTCTACAGAACTTTAAAAAGCTTGATCCTCTTTCATGTTTATTTAGGAAACTGGAAAGTTTTGGTTAAGTAAAAAAAAGAATACAAGTCACAGCACTGTATAGCTTTTTATGAACAGTACCTTTATGAAGTAAGGTCATGATGTTAGTGCCAAAACAACAAACAAACATAATGTGTACAAAAACACAGAAAACATACCAAATATCACGAGGCAGAGGCAGACACTCAAAAAGAAGAGAAGCAGTACAATTTTGCAAATGCATAACTCATAAATTATACATAACAGGTTATTTCCTTTTATATTTTAACTACTTTGTTGACACTTCAGAAGGCACGGTAGCAATGAGCTGGCCCAGTGGCTGGTAACAAAAGTGCTTGAGTTTGTCTCAGAGTGCAAATGTGTTTGATGATTTTATTTCCAACTATTGAACATTGTTCAGTAAAAGGCATCTGCTCAGTAGCACAAAAAATATTTGTCAGTGAAAGCTTAATAAACGGAAGCAGTGAATTAGAAACTAAAATTGGTGCACGTTTGATCTCTTTCTGAGAAATTAAAGGTGCAATCATGTCACTCTGTGAAAGGCTTTTACATGATGCTGAAATGAATACTCTAAATGAGGAATTGATTGGCCATTATGAGAAAGTAGCACTCTTAATTTGCTTGTAGAAATGAGTCAAAAAATACATTTGCATATATATTACACAAGCTTCAAGATAGTATGTATTTTGTGCTGAACTCAAACCACTTTTGTTATAAGATTGAAATACATACTAATTGAATTTGTCACTTTCTTTTTGAACACATGAAAATTTATCCAAGAGTCAATTTTAGATGTTTCTTTTTTAGCCTTTAGAGCTTCCAAATATATATGTCTTGTTAGTGTTATTGGATTCATTTATATTTTCTTACTAAGGACATTACAGCAGAACTTGCAACTGACTTTCAATAGTTTTGACTGACATCTCTTTCTCTGTCTCCATCTCCCTCTCTTTCATGTTTCTTACCATACTTTCAACCACACGCTGCATTGTTCAGCCGATGATGAATGACCAGGGTGTAGGAGGCCAGAATGAGCTCTGGCTGAGACCACACGAATGCCACATTTTCAATACCTCTCCAGAAAGATTCATTACAGTAATTAAAGTTCTGTTTTCTCACATTCTTCCACAGAAGTCACTCCATGCAATCATTCCAGACTCTCGACAGAAACAAATCCCGCTGCAGTTCCTTTGGCATTATAAGTGGGTGGCTAGACTGGTGTTCTATTTTTATCGAAGTGGACATCACCAGCTTGGATAATCAACTCCAACAGATTGCGCTCTGAGAAACAAATTGCTTCATTTAAGCATGAAAATGATTGAGCAAAAGGATGACAAACACAGTGGAGTGCATTTATCAAAGCTGTTTACATGAGACACAAATCACGGCTGCTGGATCCACTTTGCTTTGTTATAGTTACAATTTATCATTGACATGTTGTATTTACTGAAAAACAAATCTGTCAGATGGTAGTCAAGATAGATTCAATATGTCAGTTATTACCACTGAATATAATTACAGAGAGAGCCTGTGGGCTGCACATAGAGAAATATTATTACATTACAACGTACATACAGTATATTTTATCACCTGAAACTTGAGCAGTAGTTTTTATTGACAGCATTGCGTTCATGGCTGTGTCCACTTCATGGATATCAGTGTAAATGGACAGGTTCTGTATTTGCATAAAGGTGGGTGAAAAAGTACCCCAATAAATGAGTGGGAAAGCATAAATACAAATGTGTCCATACAGGACATGGGAGGTCACTAAATGGTTTGAGTTTTGAAAAGTGCAAATGGTGATTCATGGCCTTTGAGGCAACAGATCAGAACCCAATTTAACACCTGTTAGAGAGTTACATATTAGACAAGGCCTATGCACCACTATTACACCTATAAATTTTAACCATTGTGTTGTTTATTTTGTCTACTTCAGTCACTCAATGTTTAATAGACTTTACTGAGACTATTTTCCTTTAATATATCACCCATCCAAAAATTTTTACATCATGACTTTGTCAGTGAAATACAAGTTCTGCCTATGCCTACCGCTGCTAATGCGGTATGTTTTACAGAAAAAACAGAGGAGATAAAAAGAAAGAAATGAATGTATATGCTGTAAAACTATGTCACAATTGTGCCACAAAATTACGTTTAATTGGAAATGTATTATGATTATTTTTCTAAATTGATGGAATCACTGCATTTATTTGAACTAATCACTGAATTTGCTGTTCAAATACAAGGGAGAGTCACCATGTGAGGCAGAGACTGGCCCTGGTTTGTGCAGTCCTTCACAACCTGGATTGAGCGTGTATAATTTTTGTGTGCCTATTGCTACCTCTCTGTATGTCACCAATACAATATTTGTAGAATCTTTTATTATATGTCCTCACTTTCTATAGTTAAGGTAATGCATTTTACATATTTTATTACCTTCTTAGTCTTCCTGATCTGACAGAAAACTGCACTGACAGCAAGAATGAAATATTCTATATCAAAGCTTAAACATTTCTCAAAACTGCACTTAAGTAAAGGTAACGCCACAAATACACTGCTTTACATTTCACAACAAAAATATAAGACTGCAAGATATATTTTATATGTTTTAAATTGTTATTTCCATCATTTTAATAAAAGTTTAATCTGATTAAATCCGTGTTTAATCAGTTCCATTATGTGTCCTTTTATGTGTGCGTTGTGTGAAGGACAGTTTTTCTTGTTTTAGTTTTAGAATTTTCCCCTAACCCTAACCCTAAGTCTATTTGACTAGTTAACTCTTCAGACTGTGGAAGAGAATTACAGTTCTGCATTTAACATATAAAACTTGCTTCTATTGGACCCATGCTATACTAGAGTCAGCTCAATTCAAGTGTGCTGATAAAGGGATTGAATTCAAAACATACCTCACTTGTGGTCCACACAGTTTTTCCTGCTGTGAAAATAAACTATGTTGATCTAATGCATGTACATATAAAAGACACGCAGCAAATTTCCACCATAGTTGTTTTACAAACTACTGTACAACTACAAAAGAATATTTGGAGAGCATTAACTTTCTAAGAAGTCTTGTAACACACTAATTTATTTTTTATGCTATGTTTTTCTTATCGACATAATTTAATAAGTTGAGTGAACTCTCAGGAATTAATTTACCTTGATTCATAACTTCATCATTTTGAGTTAAAAGACTCAGAACAACTAATGTTTATAGATTCTAACAGTAAAAACTTTAAAGTAGCTTGAACATATACTAGCATACATTAAAATAAAATCAGCTGATTCCACACATTTTCTGAATGAGAATTTTCAGGAAAAATGAGTGTTCCTTGTGTCTGAAAAGGCAGCATGAATGAAAATGGTGAGGACATACAAATTAGATGACAGACATAATCCCATATTTAATCTATGTTTTGTCAATTCTTTCCTTCAAGCCCGTGTCTACCAGACACCTTGGAGCTTGAGAGTGTGCAACATCTAACTTTTAAATTTTTTTAACTTACTGTTTCTAGAACTGCGTTCTTCTACACAGATATCTTGGATGGTGTTCCTGGAATCTGCCAGAGCCACTCTGCCAGTTTGGAGCCCTAAGTGTTCTGAATACCACGGAGACCTCAGTCGCCTTCACCTTCCACATCTTTTCTAGCTCTTCTCTCAGTCTTTGGTATTTCTCATGTTCCTTCTTCCTAAATCTATTACTACAGCCTCTTTCCTCTGTTTGTCCCCCACTACTATATCTGGTTGGTTAGCCATTACCAGTTTGTCAGTCTGTATCTGGAAGTGCCACACAATTTTAGCTTGGTCATTCTTAGCCATCTTTGGAGATGTATCCCATATTGACTTTGAAACGTCTAGTGCATACTTGGAACAGATGTTCATGCACACCATTCCAGTCTCTTGGTTATGGTGTTCCATGTACGCCCTGCCTGGTAGCATCTTAAACCGTGCTGTTATGTGCTGAATTGTCATATCTTGCAACTTGAGTGCCACCTGGTGTGGTAGAACCTGGCCCCTATTGATCTTGTACTTGAACCCTGTCTCCTAAAAATTAGGTTTGTATACAACTAAAGTCCGATCCAGATTACGTTTTTCTACAGAACGTATTGGCGACCCGATTATGTTTATGTAGAACCTAATTGTCACGTTGTTCTGAAACGTGTTTTTTGTGACTGAATGAATGAATGATGCACTACATTTTCTAAGGCAAAGTGATTTGCAAGGAGGTGAAGGGTGACGGGTGTTCACTGTGCAGGACTGACATGCCAGAGTTGAAGACCAAAGTCTCCTGTGAGGTTGGGTTTAGGCAAGAAAAGTACTGAGGTTAGGGTAAGAAAAAATATGGTGTTTTCCTTTTGCTTTTTAATGCAGACACTGTGTGTGTGAAGATACTGTATGAAATGACATTTTTATCCAATAAAAAGTCAGTATTTCACTGACCCTAACAGGTCTGATGCCTGACCCGACAATAAAACACTTTAATATTGCTACACTCACATGTCTGGATGTTGAAATGTAACATCAGATATTTTAGCGACTAAACTGGATGCTGATCGGATATTTTAGCGGACAAAAATACGTTAACTGTGAACATGTGATCATTACGTTAACAGAAAACATATTTGGGTTCGCAATTACGTTCTTTACAAAAATGTAATCTGGGGTGCAGTTTAGTTGTATATAAACACAATTTATAAAAAAGAGACAGGGCTGCAGGGACGTCACTAGTATTGAAAGACAAGGGGGCCTAGCCACCAGTGCTGAAACATTTTTGCCAAACCCAAATAGGCTTCATTAATTTTATTATCTCTTGTACAGCAGTTCTGCTGTTATGTGGCTTATTTTCTTTCAATGTCTTTGCTGGAAGACCCCGCTGCCTTTGGTTTTCTTAATCTTTAGGATGTCTACTTTATTTTTTAATACCAGTCTAAATTAGTCCATAAGTTTAGGTTTTTTAACAGCCCGCATGTTGGGGTGGTGTTCGTTAAAACATGAAGAGTTCCAGACATGTCCTCAGACATTTTTTTTACAGCAGGATTAACATGCACTACCAGTCAAGCATGTACCATGTGTTTAATGAAAAGATATGTCTTCAGTTGTGCTACCATCATTGAACATGGTTTTCTAATGCTCAGTTATTAGAATTAAGGCCTCTGTATGTTTATGTAAATATTCCTTTTTCAGCTACGATAGTCATTTACAGTATGAACAATGTTTGCATTCATTCTGATCAATTTGATGTTATGAAATCTGCTTTTCTTTCACAAACATGCTCATTTCTATGTGTGTCCAAACTGTTGACTGGTAGTGTACATACATTCATGCACTGTTTTATAACTATTTTATTTTCATTGTTATGGTTATCATTTTAAACGGCACTTTAACCAAATCTATGCTTCACAGGAGTGAACAAAGAAAAAGGCCAATTGTTGCACTTTTCTCTGTGTCGGTGTGAAGCTGGTGATTTTGTGTGTCTGTCTGTCGGATGTGAGCTGGTGTCAGGGTGCAAATCCGCCAGCTGATCTACCAACGCACGGTTTGCGATATGATGTTTAGGATGTGTGCGATTTATTTATGCTGGTTTACGCCAATGGGTTGTTTTTAGTACAGTAAATTGAAGCAATGAACAGTCATTGACACCTACTCACAGTAGCAGACTATGGAGAAATTCTCTTCTTCTTTCTGTTGAACTGCGGACAAATGTTGCTCGCTAACAAGTAGCGACATGTAGCTTCCTCCTGGGTCCTAATGTCCGCCTTTCTTTCGCCATTAGCAGCTTAAACAGCCAGTAGATTACTTTAATGAAATAATGATAACTAGACTTATTATTTTTAATTTCAATTCGTAGTCTTGCTTCTATTTGTAAAGTGTGTACTTGTGCTCAGTGATAACCTCTATTAATGTATGGATGTATAATTTAAAAATAGTTTGATAATTACTATATTTTTAGGGGGGCTTATGATCATTTTGGGGGGGCTGAAGCCATGCACGGCTGTGTACTTAGAGCCCGTTTCTGTGCTGCTAGAGCCTCTGTTCTGTCTTCAGTCCATCTTTTTACAGCCACTAATAGGATATTTCGGTATCACTTCATCTGACTGGCGGTGGTACATAGTGTGCAAAGGTTTGTCCTTCCATGATTGTTCCTGTTCCTCCTCCTCTTCCTTCTTGGGTTTCTGCTTCCTGAGGTATTCATATTTCATAAATTGAGGTCATATTCCTGATGTACTTGTGGATCTTTGTTTTGGGCAGCATTATGCATGGAAGGTATTTGATGACTGGCAAAGCTTAGGTATTAATAGCCTGGACAGTTTTTTTCACATCAACTGACTTCTCAAAATTCCCCTTACTCTCTGTAGGTATTTGGTGATTGCTGTGATTGCGCCATTGTCTTAGAGTCCTCCTGTTTATGTTGTAGAGTTCTAAGCATTCCAGGATCCATGTGTGAGGCATTGAGTCAGAGGCTTTCTTGTAGTCAATGCCTGAAAGGAGTTTCTGATCAGAATCAGGTTAACCATTCAGGGTCCCATTCATTAGTAGCTAGTTAATTTATGCTGCCAGGCACTCATGAAGCGCATATAGCTTATTTAGCCAGTAGGCATTTACATGTATGTTTCTTGTATGTTTTCTACTGTGATAGTTACAGGCTCCTGTTCCGGGAGGTTCTAAGGTCTTGGGACGGTTTGTTGCACTTGTACCTTTCTGTAGTTTTGACAGTTCTATACAACCTTTTCGGCTGCTCCCAGATTTTCGAGGTCGTCACAGCGGACTTTTACCGCGTATTAGTTTGACAGAGATTTTTACACCGGATGCCCGTCCTTATGCAACCTTCCCCACTGGGCTTTGAACCGCCTTTGAACTAGGGAAGGACGCGACAATTGCCAATTGCCAACTGCCCTAACCACTGTGCCACCGCCATCTCATCAATCTCTTGCAACAGTAGTTGCTTTTTGTAGATGTTGGAACACTGAGTTACTAGGTTTGGTTACCTTTATTATCCCCCTAAGGGAAGTTGCTTCAGAGCAAAAGCTGTTACTAGTTGAAGAAAAGTGAGACAAGCCCTTGCACATAGAAATAGAGGTGGACACATTATCAATGTTCCCTTGCTTTGAACAACCGAATGTGATTGTTTTCCCATTATGGCTGCATTAAGTGTCATTAACCACATGACATTCAACAGTATATAGTATACAGTTTGCAGGGGGCATTTCAAATCAGAGATGATGGTTTCATCAGAAAACTTTAACTTGCTGCTTCTTGTTTTTTCAGTTTTTTTTTCCTGATCTTCATGCAACACAAACTCTCCATCTACACTTGGCATGCTTGAGAGATGATTATTGAAATGTGTGAGAGGTCTTGATTTCTTCTACCTGCCTTTGTCCTTGAGTCTTTCTAATGTATTCTTATGGATTCAGGTTCTTTATCCCAGAGTCAGAATCCATAAGAATTTACATCCCATGCTAAGGCGACTATAGAGATACTGATGATAAGAGACAGAAGGTCGAATGAGAACTGTGCTGCAGTGAATCTGTTTTAAGTGCTGAGTTGCAAGATAGGTTCAAACATTTCAACTAACAAGTGTGATCTGACGTTTGCTCAAATACAGGACAAATAGTCATCACTGAGTGTGGTAATTGTAGTCAGACAAGGTTATACATATATTTAAGTTAAAATGTCTGATGTTTTTTGAGACAAGGTAGACATTTGTCCTTTGATATATGTGTGATATGCACAGTATACTGTAGTACTCAAATACCTTTAAATTCAGTAAGATTACCATATCAGCAGGTCAACTAAAAACTAACTTAAAAATTAGAATCTGTTTTACATAGTAAACTTTCTTGTTTATCAGAGCTTTCTTGAGAATTTACTACCATCCTCTGCTCGAGTGAGATTTCATACAACATTGTCTGTTGTCAAAACAAAAGCTTAGGAAATTGGCAAAGAGATCAAAGAATGACGTCTGTGATTTGGAGAGTGGTGTGTATGCTTGAGCACAATTCTCTTCATTTCCCTGGAAGCAACATTAAATCCTATTCAGCCAGACTAGCCATATTTTTGGGATTTTCATCCAAACAAGACTTTGGAAGGAGCCCAGTTGTAGCCCTCATCAGGATTTGTTGGCTCATCTCCAGACAGTTTTAAGGTGCAAGTTGATAATCTTCTCATCAAAATTAGATTAATCACACTAGCCACCCCAGATGGCACAGAATGCATACAGTGCTCAATGTCTTACATTAAATATTCAGTATTTTTTATCTTTTAGGCTAATTTAGGATATTGATTAATTTATACACCAGTTGAATAAAATTTCTGTTTCTCTGAAACAGAGCAGTAATATTTAGTGATTAATAAACTTGTGGTATTTAAATGATATTCCTAGAGAAGAGAGATTTAAAGGGCCTGTGGATATACTGACTGTTGGAGGAATGTTTTAGTCTTCAAGCATTCGTTTACCACTGTTTGCCTGCTTCTGAGCTTCAATCAATCTGAACTTCTTATGTAAGCTGCATCTATTCAGCTGAGAGTGTTATGAGCCTCAGGTAGAAATCTAAAGGCCTGACACAGCACAATTTGTTGCAGAAAATATTTGACACTCAACAACACTTTGTATCTCTTAGACCTCAGTTGGCTTAGCTATAAATTGCTTTTTGTGAGACAAGACCCAAGCTCCATTACCCTCCGTGGAAAACCATCTCATGGAAGGAGTTGTCACCTTGAGGCCGATCTCTTCTCACAACTGACTGACAGCACTCCCTCTCTCTCTGTTTGTCTCTTTTCCTTTATCTCCCTTTTTTATCACTCCTCTGCAGTCTGTTTAGATCAAACTGCTCCTGCAAGCATCTCTGATTTTCAATCAATTTCAGGAACAGCACCTCTCACTGTTGTCTGCCTGTCTGTCAGTCTTCAGAGCACTCACTGCTAGAGGGGGTGGAAACACATATAAGTCTGAATAACACTGTAGGACCACTGTCATCCCTCCTCCCCCTCAGCAATATTTTAAGTATGTTGTATTTCCAAGTTGGTTGCAAGGTTAAAAACCAGCTACAAACCAAAGCATGTACTTCTGGTGTACGTTTGATTTTTAGCATGTACAGTGCTCAGCATAAATGAGTACACCCTAACAGATTGTGCGATTGATGTCAGAAAACCTTTACATTTCCTTTCAGAATCAACATCGTCAATGGGATACTATACAACAAAATACTTCCACAAATGTGGGATAGTGATTGCAAGCAAGATTTCCTAATTTGCTCACACAAAAATGTAAATATCCTAACCATCTCAGTATGCTTTTGTCCAAGGTTTATTTTTATTTATTAAAACCCCTTTTATTTCATCCCACTTGTGTGAGTGTTTTCTGGATCCTCCATCTTAATCACGACACACTTCACTATAGCTGCAGCTATCAGTTATTTTAGTTAAGTATTCTATCGATTATTCCATTGACCGAGTTATTGCATAAGAAATATTTTTGCTTTGTTAAAGTTGTTGCAGTAATAAACAAAAGTTAATATTTATATTATATTAAATTAACATATTTATTACTTAAATTGTAGACACTAATATTACCAACAAAACTAAACACATTGAGTGTGTTTACAGGTCATTTTACACTCTGGGTAAATAAAAAACACATTTTCTAAAATGAACATACCTCTACTAACAAAACAGTAATGAAGTCTTTGAGTTGTTTTTTTTTAACCGGAGGTGTTAAAGATGCTATTGCAAAAAAATGCAGTGAGAAAGCAATAAGCAAAACACTTCTGGGTCTAAGTTTGTGCCACTGCAAGTTGTGGATGGAGATTGGTGAAACTTACATAAACGTACCAGATTTATTTCACGTCATCCTCCATGGGCCACGGATTGATACATCCGATTAAACTTGAAAATGCAGGTTTTACAAAGACAACAAATTGAGACTCTGCAAGAACTTGCATGATTCATAATAGCATGATGAGTAATTACACACTTGGCGTACATTGAAAAGAAACCGCTTGCAGTTCAAATGCAATAATTCTAACACTGAATCATACTTTCGACTATGCTTATGTAATTGAGGCCTTTTTATATGACGCTTTAATTGGTATATGTTGCTTTAATGTCGGAGTACGTGCTATTTAATCAAGCAGACTCTGTCACATTAATAAAGCCCTAGAGAAGTAAACAAATACATTTTGCGCTCTCATTAGGGCTATTTCCGCACTGGTAGAGAAAAAAAGGAAACTGCTGACTAATGGCATGTAGGTTACAAAATAATACATATGACACAACCTAGAGTTATCAAACCTTGATAATTTATGGACAAAATAATATGACTGAAGGGTGAATGCGTGTCCCATCAGGGTACTTCAGTAAAAACACCTTTTATGCAATAAAGGACAAGAAGAGCAGCGGTAAGAACTGAAGTAAAAGATGATTATTTATTAGTACAGACATAAATATCCGTCATGGTTGGAGAAAGTAAACAGTATGAAGTAAAAGGAATAAAGTGAGTTTTGTAGCTGTCATCAACATTGAATAATAGTAGGAGATAAAACTAATAAAACAGTGCTGTGAAAAAGTATTTGCCCCCTTCCTGATTTTTTAGGGTTTTTTTTAGATTCGTTTGACAAATATGCAAAAAAGTAAAAATTCAGGAGGGGGGCAAATACTTTTTCACAGCACTGTATTAGTCAAGCTGATGCATAAGATTTTCAGTTTTATTAGAGGCTTATAACTAGGGGAAGGGGATTAAGAAGTGAATCCTCTGTAATTAGGTCCACTGGGCGATGGTCTGAAACAATAAACTCCAGAGGAAGCAAAAGTCAAGGATGAAGTGGAGTTAGGGGTAAGGCAGAGCACGAAAATACAAACTCAAACATATGATGTAGGGATGAGTCTGTATGTCACATGTTGCACAACTGTTTTGCATGCTGAAGTAATGCCCAAGAGTATTACAAGCTCTTCTTTATAACATCTGGTAATGCACAAGAAAAATCAGACCTCCTCGCTACGTTTGCAGTCGCTGTCGTCCTTATTACTTATCTGCCATGAATGAGACATCTTCCTACCTTTGTGCTATCTCTGTCTACCTGAACCTTTGTGCCTCCTCTAAAGTCCTCTTTTTGGTCCCTGGCTTTGGCTTGAATATCTTCATTCTCGTCTCGCTGGTGTCCTGTCTGCTCAACCGGCAAAACAAGATAAGGAGCAATGTGGCAATGTTCATCCTTGGAAGCACCAGCTGCAACCTCGTCAACCTGAGCCTGTGGCCCATGGCCATTCACTGGAGGCAGCACGGCCGCTGGCTGCTGGGCGCCTATTTATGTGAAGTCATGGTGAGCGCTAAGCACCTGACAAGCTCTGCTTCCTTTCACTATGTCTCCTTTATTACTTTCTCTATTTACCTGACGGTCGTATGTGGCTGCAGAAAGCTGGTAAACAGCAGAGTCTTCCTGGCCCTGCAGCTTCTCTTCCCTCTCCTTCTTGTGGGGCTGAAGGAGTTGATCCTGTGGCGCATAGGCAGCCATGCAGATCATCTGGATCCTGTCGACCTCACTTGCTTCTCCTACATTAATGATGAAGTTATGAGGGTCCTCTTACTGGTGAGGACTGTTTTGTTTTTGCCACTAAGCTTTTATTTCTATGCCCACATCCTACACACCATTGTGCAGAGTGCAAAGCTGATGCACAGGAGCCAGAGAGTCAATGTTCACCTTGCAAAAGTGTTCGGCCTTATATCTCTCATTACCTTCATGGTACATTTACCTGGTAAGTAAATGTTACTTCACATGCCCACATGTACTTAATAAGAATAATTAGTTGCTTCAGTTGTTCCTTCTGTCTTATGTTCACCCTTTTCTAATGTGATTCCTATGTAACAAATGATGCTGGTTTAGTCAGATTTAATTGTGGTTTTATAAAGGTTACAGACTTTTTATTACAGACTTATGACTTTCTGACTTTCTGCTGTTCCTCTGCTGTAGTTCAGCTGGGCAAACCACAAAGTCTGCAAATCTGGAATAACCACTTGATTTTACAACATCATATTAGTGTCAGTTAAATTTGAACAACCAGTGCTGTTTCTGCCCAAAGTCACTTACATGTGGAGTCACTTTAGGAAAAGATCTACAGTATACTACAGGAAGACCAATAACTTTTAAATATGCATAATGAATGTTCCTGTAAGTTTTGTTTTAAGACAGACTTGGCTAAAACTAAAAATATCTTTTAACAATACATTTTATTGTGGAAATTGTTAAATAAAAACTATAAAATAATAAACTATATAACTCTTATTTTAAGCTTATTGGTTACAGTATTATCAGTAAAATTGTTTATTTGCAGACGTGCACATGTTTGTATTGTATGCATACAGGGCATGCTGCACAATATACAATGACCATTTTTGTAATAACTTTATAATGTGAGGCTTATGTATACATTTACTTAAACTGACAGGTGTAGTAGCTGAACCATGGTGTAACTAAACCAGATTTCCTGAGCTTAATAATAAGCTCCAGGGCTTTTTGTATGCAGTGTTCTTTAATTTCATCAGTAAAAGGGCTCTGATCTGGGAACGTACCTTTTTACTTATAGCTTTAGTTCCGCTTTATGAACTTTTGACTCTATAAATGACTCTGTGTAAATAAATACCAAATAAATTAATTAACAAATTTGCCTTTAGCATTTGAACAGTCAGAATTAGGGATGTCATGATACCAGACATGTGGTAGTCGGTGACAATACCACTGAATTTCTACAATACTCTATACCAATTTTGATACTCAACCTGGAATTCTTTTTACAGATCTGGATGTCTGTCTTTGAGATGCTTAGCCAAGTGTGAGGTATTTTCTTATTTTGTGCCAAAAGCTCTGAGACATTTGTACCCCAGCCTTTGATAACTTAGTCTACAACTTATCCCTGATCACCCGACTCAAACACAAAATATTCCTTTACATGATTTTTTGAGTCGCAGCGGTCTGGTATCCCACATGTTGTTAATGATCTTCCTCTCTTAGCATCTGCTAGCAGACAACACTTAAGATTATTGGCTGAGTTTGTCAGTGCCAAAAAAATCACATTCTAAGACTACTTAAGTGCTTCTGGTGCTATAGAAAACTAATTTCCAAAATGTTTGCATCAACTTTGTATCTTATCAATCCTAGTTAGAATTTACTTAATTCTGTCACAAAATATACTCTTCACAGAACCTCTAATTTCAGTTATAGGTTTCTTTACTTTACAAATATATGATTGCATCTGTCCTTCAGACATAAATACCAATTAATATATTAAAGATTTAGTTTTATTAATAAATATACTTATTACATTTATTAGATCAAGTGTGTACAATAAGGGACTGAGCATGTTGGCAAATTGTTTTTTAAATAAGTGCTATAGTAAAAAACTATTTTAAAAGATACACTGTATTTGTCATTCCCAAATCACGAAATATAATATAATTTGAAAACATTATACATTCTTGTATTATTTTATGTACTATAGGTGCTGTGTTTGCATTGATTGATCACCCGTCTGTGTGTCAGGAGATGATCAGAGACTTGCTGCTGGACCTGCCTTTAATCTCCAGCCCCATAATCTTACTCTGTATGAACAAAGAGCTGAGAAACCAGTGTCTGTTACTGCTGCAGCGCAACTCCTCCAACCACTGCATGGAAAAAGTCAGAAAGACGGATGAACAGCTTAACATCCTAACTACTGGAGAAACGAACATAATTCTCTACTAATTCCTAAGATTATGATTTATAAGTGTATAAAGTCAAACATAACATGATATGCTTTGACTGTGTGTTTGTGTGCATAGCCTCAAAGAACTTAGACTGTAACACAGTATATTTCAAACATGATAGCCATGAAGTGGAGGTGATTTATAACAGACTGAGCTTTTGTTGATTTGTCACTGAGGTGGAAAAATGTACAAGTAAAAAAGACAAACAAAAAGCAAATAAATATATCAAAGAACAAGTAAACACGTTTTGTTATGTGGTGTCATTTTTAGACTTGCACAAGCGTGTGTGTGTGTGTGTGTGTGTGTGTGTGTATGTGTGTGTGTTTGCTATGAGTTGAATGTAGGTCAGATTGTAAATTCATCTCCTTCAAAGTCACAGTGAGACCAACATTACAGCCCACATGTCTGGGATCAATATGTCTGTGTTATACAGTTTCATATGCAGCAGTACAGCATTATTATGTATTCATGATTTACATCCTCTGGGTTTTTCCCATCATGCAATTGAAACTGTGCCCATACTTAAATATTGATTATGCACTGACATCTAGTGGTGGATTACTAGATTGCATTTACCTATTTAACACAGACGGTTTTTTGCCTTGAATTAGCCACAATAAGCCACAGTCCTAAAAGAGCCACAAAAGACCAGAAACAAATTCCTTGTATGCGCTGCATACTTTGCGAATAATGCTGATTCTGATTCTGAATATAAATTCATAAAAAACGGCTCCAGTAATTCAACTTTATATTTTTTAATATATATATATTTCTCTTACAGTGGACAAGCATTAATTTGATTCTAACCAATTCCAACATATTATTATAATGAATAGTACTTAGAAGCTATAAAACATTATTATTATTATTTTTATATTCATCAATGAAATATTCTGCATAAATCCCAATGAATGTGAGATTTCACACATGAGAAACCACATTTCTGCTGCTAGTTACTGCTTGCGGTCTGTAGGTGGTGCTGTCTGCCTATGTATGAAACAGCTGCTTACAGTAAATCATGAATGGTTGGATAATGTTCATTATTCTTCATGATGAATTCAGTGAGAGAGATGCAGCACTGGTTAATTAATATGCATATTTATGAGCTTCTTCACTCATGACTTAGATAAGCAACCACATCCAAGCACACATAAGTTACGCATTTCCTTGCAGCCAGTTTGCCTTAATTTCCTAAAAGCTTCTCATGGAGCTCCCACCGCTTGACCTTTAACCTCAGTTTCCCATGGGTCTCTGCAGCATGGAGAAGCATACAGAAAATGTTAATTACTGGTGTCTCGGACTACCCACATATTATGTTAACTAGATGAACCACAATTAGCATTACTGAAATAGTCTTGTGTTTCGCACAGTAGATCACTGGTGCAGTGCAGCATTGCAGCATTTGTTCACATACAAGATGTGATGGCTTGTGGATCAAATGTGAATTTCTATACAGGAATGTAAATATATGGAAATATAGAGGATAATTATAAAGTCACATTTCAATAACATTACATGCCCGTGTCATTTGAATGGTTTGATCTTTCTCTGACCCTGAACAATGGTACCATCCACACTCATGGACTAATACAAAGCATTTTCTTTCGCTTACATTAACATAGCTGGTTCAGGTCATATGTTAATTGCTCTTTTAGTTAGAACAATATTCTGTAAATCATTATCATGAAGTGTGGGTGTGTTTTTTTACAATTACAATTCCTAAGAGCAAAAGTATTTTATGTAAAGTAACTTGAAGGGAAATGCTTTTCAATTAAGACAGTTTCATGTGGAGTCAACTCAAGCTGTTACTCCATATGTTGCGCCAACTAACATAATATTGCATTAATTCTAATTACTAAGACAATTTTCATGCCATTATATAAAATTTCTCCCCTGTAAGGCATTATATAAGATCTTTCCTTGAATCAAAGAATCATTTCAGTCTGCAGCAAGTGTCTTCAGTTGCCTAGCAACTCCAGCCCTGGTGCGGACTAATGCTGTCTGGTGTGTGGAGGTAAATCGGGGGGCAATCTGATTTCAAAATAGGTTGCATGTAGGCGGGGGGTCAAACTTTGCTGTTGGTCTAGGACAGTTTTCCCAAATGGTGCTGGTTTCTTGTCGTGCAGTTTGTCTTGAAAAAGAGGAATGCAGCTCATGAGGGGAAGTGTGGTACAATTAAGATAAGATTAAGAGAGTGTAGTCCAAGGACAACAAATCAGATAGTATTTAGTGCTGGGAATGTAACATTTAGCTACTGACCATGTAGGCTACAGTTTACAAGTTCTCTGAAATGGTGAAATTAACCATGGTTGCCACCTGAGCTGCCATGTCCCCAGGCAAGCTGTGGCTCTGTTCAAAGCATGAAAATTTGCTTTGTGGATTTCAGCCATGTCCTTACCCAGTGGTATGTATAATTGCAGTGGTGGCTCTTATATTCACATGTGAAATGCAAATGCCTATAGCCATTGTTCTTCTTCTCCCAGGTTTCCTGCTTCTTGTCCGTTACGCTTTACTAAAACAATTCCACGTTGCCTTCAGCAAATCAGCCCTCTCTCTTCTACGCTGCTCCTTCTGTTCCTCTGTTCATTAAAGTTTCATGGCAGATTTTTACTTTGATAACATATGCATATTGTATGTCGTGCTGCTGCATGCAGGTAGCATCACATAAGCAGAAAAATTCTGAAAGAAGTTAACAGTCTTTATACTAAGGGCTTTCAGTGCTTTTGCATTTTCCTTCATGTCTTTACAAATGTGTCACTGGAAGTTATGAAACACTTTGACAAGCAAGAAGAGGTGTTTTATTGTGATGTTAAAACTCATCCATCCGACCGATCACACAGAGATCCTGCTTTATCAGTTAAATTTCCATAGGTTGTCATGCTTCTTATCCAGTGGCGACAGGCTGCATTTCCAATCCACAAGCAGCCTGTGATGTGCCATCTCAGAGTTTTAATGAAGAGAATAAAGCATGAGGAATTTTATATTCAGACAGATGGGGAAATGCAATTCCCACCCTTGACAGCCATATGTTCAGCATTTTCCGTATTGATTTCTAATCAAAGGTTTAACAGGATTCTATGGGTAAAGGACAATCAGATGAAAGTGATTGGGTGACATGGTCACAGACAAAGTCGCTTGACAGCTAGAAGGACCTGGGTTTGAATCGGCCAGCACCCCTACGACCCTTAAAAAATAAACGCTTAAGATAATGGATGGATGAACTGCTGCTGCTCACAGATAGTTGAGAAAATTGTTAGGAAAGTTTAGGATAGTACATAATTGTGTGGTCACCCATCACAACTTTGGGCTTTCGAAAAATAATTATACATGATTTATACCAACAACAGAAAAAAACAAAAGAACAAAAAATATGAGCAGTGAGAGCAATGTAAAGGTGTTTAAATGAGTTTCAGTTCAGAGCAGTATAGAAAAGATTTATAGCGCCCCTAATGTTTAACAATTAGATAAATGTATTTGTGTTTACCAGCATATCGGAAAGAGGCCTGACAGTGTAAGTTATTTGATGCTGTCAGACTCAATGGGAAATGTCCCAACCTCTATCATTCGCTCTCTTTTCTCTTAGCCTTTACTTTTTTTTTCTTTTTTTTTAAAGCTTTCTGATGCATTTGCGCTACTCTCTTCTTGCCCTGAAAAAAACACTTTGTCACATAGCGACGCATCATTTCACATGCTAAATTTTTAAAAACTGGAACTGGAAATCCTTTCTCAGCATGCAATATCCATTAGGGAGAAAATTATTCATATGATTCCCCTGCATTATTTATGGCTTAATGAAGAGAAATATGTGCCCCTCACACTCTCACCATTGTTACCCGCCAATACTTTACCTCTCAGGATTTCAGGTTTGTCTTTACAGGATCCCACTGTTGCCTTCACTGGATAATGTAGAGTGAGAAACGACTTTTGATCACATAGTAATGGGATTTAAAGTGCCTTCATTCCTCTATCACCTCTGGAAGATTCACTTCATGGGGGTCTCATAAATCTTCTCTCTAGAGGTTGTTGGGGTCCGTGTTGCTGGTTTTTACTAGCAACACGGACCCCATTTGTTTTATTGCAGGATTGTGGGGAAGGTTTTTCTGTTCTTTAGGGCACACACACATGAATAACTAATACCATATCAAAACCTACACTCAGCCTCTTTCCACTCCAGCTCTGTGTGCTGCACCAACTTATACTGATGCACTGCAGACAACCAGCTTGAAGAGTTGAGATCCAATATGAAACATGAGCAGAATGTAATTTAGAAAGACAGAAAACTATCTTAAAGTATTATCAAATGCATTTATTTGGGAGACGATTATAGTCGCCTAAAATAACTGTAAAGCATCAAGAAGATATGCTTGTGTCAAATACAACCTGTCACAGGGCATAACAGTCAAGGTTGGCTTGACTGCGCATTGGGTTACGGAGCTTTTTGTTGTGCTGTGCAGGGGGAGCAGATGGAGACTTTGCAGGTGGGAGAATCAGGCTCCTGTTCTCAGTAGAAGCAGAGAGAGGCTGGGCTGTATGTCCTCAGCTTATATCCCAGCCTCTCTGGGGCTCCTAATATCACAGTATTGAGGGTGATAAATGGACCTGCAAAGGCGACACTAACCAAGTTCATGGTTCAATGATTTGGTCACTCTTTTTTTTTTTCTTTTTGCACATGTTCAAACAGAAAAGATAATAATTCTTATGGGGACTCCTATCACACTGGAGCTCACTGAAGATTTCAGTGTATATGCTTATGTGCTTTCAAAACATGGGTACCTGCTTGTGCTACTGTATATGAGTATAATGTAAATTGAATTTTATGCATGCAAACACAGGGTTGGATGTTTTATAATACACTGCAGTAAATGCAATCAAGTTTGACTTTGTTTGTTTCGTCTGCATATGCTTACATGTTTGCAAATTGAGGTAAATACCACAGACATTGTAAATGTGCAGATGTTGACCTTTTACCACACAGAAACAATGCTACTGATGCTGCTGGCTCTCTACACCCCACAGCTTTGTGGATCACAGAGAACACTTAAGAAACACTAATGCTTTTGGCATTAGTGTGCGGTCAAACTAACAAAAGAAAGATGAATACATTTAAATCAGGTGCAGCATGACTGGAAGTTTGATTTTGTGTCAGAACGTAGTATTTACTATTTTTATAGTTCTGGTTTGATAGTGAAGCCTGGACATTGGTTTTGAGCTGCTCTCTTTTCGTCCTGTCCTTTTCTGTTTCCAGCACCATTCTGTAGACTCTTACTTTTGTTTACGCATCTGCACTCGTGGTTTTTCCTCACTTTGATAAATAATTGACATGGTTTTCTCCTTTGATATGTACTTTAATGGTTTTTTCACCAACCTTGTAAAACTCTGCACTCATAGAGCTCATTTTCTTTTGAGTTTAGAGTGCACCTCAGCACAGTTGGTGATTTCATAGTGACAGCATCTTTAGTCTAATATTCTTATATAGTTCATTTTATTAATTTCAGAAAAAAGCTAAACATGAAAACAACAACTGAGCGCCAGGTTTAACAGAAGTGGTTCGAATTTACGACGCCATCAGCAGCTAAATACCTTTCTCTTAACTTCTTTTTGTACCTTGTATGTTGCATTATTGTCAGTGCAAAGGCTTTTTATCTGGCTGTTTTGTGGGATGTTGTTAAACTACATACTGCACATCTACAGCTCATAACATTTAGTGTATTGTTGACAAAAGTTATTGCCTGCACACCGGAGCCTCATTTATTGTATGCTTCAGGCAAGAAACATTTCAAAGTGAAAAATTGTCTTTGAGAAACATTTTTGCTCTGGCATGTGCTGTATATTTAATAGAGTTGGTTGACATACACACTGAATACACCCAAAACAATTTCACAACTGTTTGAGTGCAGCCTTTGAAATGTTTGGATTTTCTCATAAGGTTTAACGTCTGAAGAAGAACCCTCGGTAGCTATTACTCAATTAATATTTCTCTGCAGTGTTATTCAGTATTAGATTGTGACTCCATCCTTACACACAGGCATTAATAGATTTGAGCATGTTTATTGTGCCCTTAATTGCAATTAACTGCTCTAAGGATAGTAATTAAAGTAAAGCGTGGGCCATTTAAAGGAACATATGGCTGAAAAACAAATGTGTAAGAGGCAAATGAATAGAAAGGATATTTTGTTTTCTTCTTCACCTGGGAGACCTTGCTTATGCCCATCTGGTGGCAGCACTGACAGGAGGAAACCTGCTAATTAGTTTCCTCTGTAAAGGGGCGGGGCGCCAAGAGTGCACAGCTGTCATTACTACCAGTGATAAAGGGAGCGGAAGATGATAAAGGAGTGAAAGATCGAGAGCCGCACAGGGATTGTGGTGCTCTAATTTGTCATTGTATTAGGAGCCAGCTGAGAAACAACTCTGCATTTCTGTGAAACATATGACTGAGTTTTTACTATAATTCCTTGTAGAGCACAACGAGACCCATATTCAAGTCCAGAGAGCGGCATACTGCCTATTCATTCTTCTTATCCTGTTTTTAATGGGGACTATAATGTTTAAAACACCACATCATACACTTGAGAAAATCCCCACAAGAAACAAGAACACCAACTCTCAGCAAAAATTGTGGAAGTATGATAGAAGGAAAAAAAAAAGTCCTCCACTGGCATCTTTTTCTGCTTATTACAACTCAATGAAGACAATTTGACACAAAAGTGATTATGCATCCAGGCTAGGAAATGTGAAATAGGAGCACCAACGGGACGCAAATTCATAAACAGCCAGTGAAAAGTGATATTCTGTTGAAATGCAAATTCTTTGAGGGTTTTGTTCCAGAAGCATGCAGGGTGAAATTGGCCTTTAAACTCATTGGCATACTAATGTCTTGAGGTGCCTCCACCTTCAGCCTGTTCAGAATAAGCATGGAATTATAATTGACTCTTAGTTCACAATGGCAATGCATACATTTGCATCAGATAGAATTTGTGTGCGTTAAGGTTTGTCTGAGATTGTGTGTTGATTGTATGAAGACTCAAGAGCAACTCAGCATGTCCTACATGGTTGTGAAACTGAAATTGTTTTGAGGATCTTTGCCAACCCTGACAAAGTGCAGCAGGTTTGTTAGTTTGCTTTGCCCTGTCGCTATTTGACCTACTGCCCACATCTTTTTTCTCCTTTTCTGCACTTTGTTTTTATTGTGAGATAAAGAGCTCTGTATTAAATGACATAAACATATGCGTTACTGACACAGAGGCATCAGGACAGACACTCCTCATCAGCCTTTTTAACATTTGTTCCCCACTTGTTATGAGTTGCAAATGTTCACCAATAGTGTGTTTTTTTCTGCTCACTTCTTCAAATTATCTCATGGCCACTAAACTTTAATTTTTGTTGGAGCCCCCTGGTAGCAACTGGTAGCTGCATATGACATACAACCACAATGGACACATTTTAGATCTCGTTTTATTGCAATTTCTAATAATTTTATAATTCATAGATTCTAAGAGTGCTTTATAAGATGTTATTATAAAAAATAAACTTGTATTATTTCTGTTGTCACTGATAAAACAGAAAAAACAACAGTCAATGAACGGTATCACAGTTTCAGTGCTCACACACTGAGATATATACTCCAACATTTACCTTGAAAAGGTAGATTTTAATCAATCAAGCATCACACACTGGGATCTGTGTTGTAGTGTGCAGGCTGCAGATGCATACTGTATTTGTCTCAGTGAGTCAGCTCAACGATTGGCATTCAGTTGAAATCCCTGCAGAATTTCAAGCAATAAATATGGAAATCTGAGCATGAGAGCCAAGCTCTTGTCTAGCTGCTTTTGCCTATTGCACAGTTTAGTCAAGTATCACTTCAGCATAAACAGACTAATAGCAAACAATAAGACTGGAGCTTTCTCAACTGGCAACTATTTACTTCAACACAATCACTCAGAAAACATTTTGCACATGAGAATTAAACATTTCCTATTTGCACAATACCGGTTATCTTCATTACTTAGTTTTTCAATAATTATATGTAGGAGATATGATAATGGCTATAGTGAAATCATCTGTGCACAATAGATTTTACATGTTAGATTTAGCATTTTCAAAGACTTGTGTAAGGAAAAGAGCAGCAGAGCCCTGGGCACTTGGCACAAAAATATCCCTAAATCCCCTCTCCTTCCCTGAGCAGTGACACATGCTGTGACTAACCCTTTTCCGTGATAATGCTGCTAAGATTATTGTACAGAAAAGCGTGTCCTAATAAATACAGTGCAGTTGTAAACATTAAGCTAGTGAAAAGTGTCTCTTATGAAAACATTAGTATTAGAAGCATGTTTCAACGACTTGATTAAAACTCTTTATTTCTTCAACTGTTGGGTTCCCAGTGAGATCTGCTGATTTCCAAGGCTACCTGGGAAAGTGCCTGATGTGGGCTGCTGTAATCAGCCTCTGCCTGAGACCCAATCACTGTGAGAGGAGAGTGTCTCAAAATACCATAAATGTGTTCTGAAACCACAAAAAGCCGATCAACCAAACTGAAAATGGATGTTTATGAGAAGAAATGATGAAGGGGTGTGTACAGTTTAGAGGGGGATTAATGCGAGCTGACTGTGGACATGAAGTGGGAGTAGAACTATGAAAGTATTACAGCACCATCAAGATTGCAGTCAAGACAGCAAAACTTGTAAAGCAGACATTTTGTCTGCCTCTGATTCACTGAGCCATAATAAATAAAAGGTCATCATTTCCATTCCTTCATCCCATCACCTTTTCAGCTCTGAGATGAGTTGACTGTGTTAAAGTGGAAGTTTATTTTTTCCACATTTAATTACTTTTTTATATGTACGTATACAGTAGGCATCTTTTCACAGCGACATGAGGATGTAATATGGCTCCAGTTCTGTGCCTTCAAATTCATGTCATGCTTACATCTTCCCCCTCTTCACATTCTATTTTTAATATTCGATCTGCAAACCAAAGGTTGAAGGGCGTAAAAAGGTGCTGAGTAAGATGGTCAAGCTCTGACGGAGATTCCTGGGCCAGCCTCAAGGGTAAAGCTGCTATAATAAGAAATAAACAAGCTGCAAATGATTCAAAATAAAGCAGGGAGTATTTTATAGTGGCCATATGAGAACTATATAATGCTCTACACTGGACATCTGCTAAAGATAGAGTTGACAGAAACACTGAGTTTCTCCCGCAGTAAACCACAGAGCAGAACAGAGGATCCTGATTAATCTAGCAGGTTCAGTTAAAATATACGATGTCAACCATAAACTATAAAGTCACATTTCTCTTGGGAAAGATTTGATACTGTAGTTTGTACTTTGTGTGTTTTTTTTTTATCGCAGCAAAATATTGGTTTTGTATGGTGTTTTTTTGTTGGTGTATTTAATTTAGTGTCTTTTGCAGAATCATATTTACAACTTTCTGTTCATCTTTTTTATATGTTTCTTTCTGAGCTGTTCAGCAGTATACTGAGTAAGTAATATTTGTTGGTCTTCTGCACCAGATAATTGCTAATGACTGCAATTATATAAAGTGCAACTATCTAATACTGTAAACAGTATGTTTTTAATTAGACTTGTGGCATATGACTGTGTTGGCAAACAGCAGGACATGATATATTAAATAATACTAGTTAGTTAGTGTCATAGTTGAATTTGATTAGCTATCTAAAATGATCAAAAATGCCATCTTTGATAAGGTTTCATTGTTAAAATCTACAGTATATAGGAAAACAATGTGTCTGAAATGTGTATGTACCTATGCATGATCTTAAAAATGTTGCTCTGTGTACATGACAATATGGTCCAGAGCCTTTAATGAACAGAAAGTCATGGGTCAAAGGTTTCTCTACCTGACAATATGTGTCTGCACTGGGCTTGTTTCCCTTGCTTTTTCATCTTACTGTAATGTTTTAACATTTAAAAGTGACACTGTATCAGTAGTTAAACTCCTCAGTGTCTTTCCCTGGTGCTTTCATCCATAGACAGACTCTCTCCTTGTCTTCAGGGATCCAAGTATATTTCTGTATTTTTCAGAACACATTTGTCCAAGTCCTTTGAGAGCACCTGGCCACACAGCAGCACGTGCCAAGAGATTCATCTGTGATTACTATCTAGAGTTATCCTACTCATTATGTGACCACTTATCAAACATATTAATTATTCTACACAAGATATAAATTTTAGTGATTATATTACAAGCTTCTGCTAAATAAGGTGTGGGTTTCTTTATTATTATTATTAATATTTAGGAATGTTTTTCACAATTTTACTCTAAAAACCAATTTTGGGATTGTTGTGTATGTAAATTGATACAAAAAAATTGGCTAATTGCATCAAAGCAAACACATTGTTTTTACCAAAACAGGAATGTGGAGTAAAAACACTAGCACAGAGAAACTAAGAGACATATATAGAAAGCCACAGGTGTCACAAGACTCAGGAATTGCTAGATAAGCATAAACACTAAATATAGCAAAACGACTTAACTGCACTCTGGTGCTGTTTCTATGAGTAGGCAAAAGTAAACAGAGTGGCTAAAATGGTTTAAAAAAATAGGTGCAAAAGCATAAAACAGAAGTTCTGTATTGAGTAATGAAATGAGATTAGCCCGCTAAACTTTCCTTAATTTAAGGTTTCATTGGAGCATCACAAATATGGCTCATTTTAACTATAGGGTGCATCACCATGCTGCAGGTTGCGTTCAGAGTGCTTATCAGAATATAGGAAAAGACCACCTTCAAACTAATCAGCTGTAGATAAAAGACCTGCTCTCACAATAAGTCTTTAGTACTGGGTATTGTAAAATACAGCTTTGGAATCACTTTTCCTTCCATGATAATTAATTGGGGATGTGATAAATGTCAGCTGAACAGACCCACTCTTACCATAAAACATGCCTCTAACAAATAGCAGATAGTTGACCACAGCCTGTTATAATTATACTGGCATTTTCTCAGCAGTAATTACTTAGTTTACTGGTGTTATTCCATCTCTGTGCAACATGAGGAAAGAAAAGAAAATGATTTTTTGAGACATCTGATGATTGTGCATTTCCACTTTGCCTTAATGGAAGGCTGTAATAAAGGGGAAAAGAATTTGCAGGCGTCCGTGCTGTGATCGAATTTTGGAGTCAATAGTGTTTTTGTTCATTAGTAATGTCAAAGTCACAGAATGTTTTTTTTCTAGGTTTTTGCACTAGATGTCTTTTGTACTTGTTTTTCCTTTGGGGGCCTAAGCTAATATTAGGTTCTTTTTACATTCTCTAACTCAATTAAGGAAAAAATGTTGATCCCAAAAGCATTTTAATCCGGAAATTGATGTTCAACAGTATTAAAAAGAAATAACATAAATTATTTAGTCATCTTGTGAAAAATCATGTGCCAGCAGTTAAAGGAATTAACTGATTAACTGGGGTTATGCATAAACACATTATAACCAAACATTACTTTGCAGACGCAGACAATTACCGCACAACAACTGCAGTAAAAGTGCAGTCTAAATTGATGCGCTTGATGTGTTGTGCAGTGCTGGGTAATTTATATCACATTCTCATGTTTCCATTTAGTTCTTGCTGAAGATATTTGTGGGGATTACGACATTAAAAAGTCATTCAGTAACTAAAACAAACAAGACAAAGGTGGTTAGGACAGAGCGAGAAGATAGAGTACTCCATAAATGGAATTACTACTCTTATTAGTACTAAAACAAGTCCTTTACAGTTTAGCTGAAATGATTTGTTATTGATGTACAGTCATGGTCATCAGGATGTCAGTTGTCCTCTTCACTGTTCTGCTGACTCTCTTGACTCTTGCTGGCTTGTCGTGGTTCATCATTTCCTTTGTGCATCTACTGCTTGACGTTTTTCCCATTTTATCTTGACTGTACAGTATTTGACAGATCTGAGCTTTGTAGTACCATGTAGGGTTTTTTTGTTGCTGCTGTTTTTCCTGTTGTTTAGTGCCTTGTGCATTTTGTGTCGCAATTCTCTTTACCTTTTTCCATTTTAATATATAATAATAGATAAGTGAAAATATGTGCCTATTAGACCATAACTCATCCAACAATTTACATTTTTATTGCTCATTCATGTTAATTGTTTAATTAATCAATTATTGTCCCCATAACCTTTAAATTGCTGTGTAAGTTGTTTGTAAATTATGATGCTATAAAAACACTTAGTCAAGTCAGATTTATTTATAGAACATGTTTAAAAACAGGTGTTGCCTGAAATCCTTACTAGAGAGAATTTAAAATGCAGGTCAAATGTTTAAATGACAGACAACATTTTTAAAATAAAAGGACAGATGGAAGAGGGTTTTAGCTCTGACAGACAATTTAGAGCAATTTTATCTAAGTTAATTATTTTAGCAGTTAAAACGAGGGGAATCTTTAGCTAGGATTAAAAAGTGACAACAGATGACGAAGGTCACAGTCACAACATAAGGTTTAAGACCTTACACAGAATATAAATATATACAAAATATTGTAGAAAATCCACAATTCCACTAGAGCAACTGTGGAGAGGAAAAAGTCCCTTCAATGGACGAAACCTCCAGCAGAACCAGGTACATGTAGGTACATTGGATTAAATGATGATGGAATCATTTCCATAAATTTGGTGACAGTATTTTCAGATAAACATCTACCGTAGTGGATCTTTTTCTTAACTGATGTAGTCTCCATTATAGCAAATTCAAATGTTATTAAGAAATGTTCAGACAACAAACGGTTTTTGGGAATCACTATTAAATGATCAATTTCTACTCCTTAAGTCAGAACAAGATCTCCCACTACAATCACTTTATCTGTACTAAGAACTAAATCAGATAGAAAGTCTGAGAATTCAGTTAAAAACTCGGAGTAAGGGACAGGAGGACGGTATACTATAACAAATAAAACTGACTTTTGACTTTTCCTGTTTGGATGTGAGGCCCTCAAATGAATTATAACTATGTTTAGGTCTGGGTTTAATAAGCTACGGATGGTGGAAAAGTTTTAAAACAAGCAATGTCATTGTAAATTCAACTCTTTATTTAACAAGTAACAAGGCCAATGGAGGAGAAAATTCCTGGTACTAGTGAGGAGTGTCGCTGACATATTTTAGATGAGCTTGGGCTGACTCACTGACACCCACATGAAGAGAGCTGCAATGGTGAAGGTGAGAGGTAAGCAAAACGTGCAATGCTGTCTCCAAGTGTCCAAAAGGAAGAAAGAGCTCATTTTTGCAATTGACCTTACAACAATAAAAGATAATTAAAAGAATTATTGTATAAAATACATTTCCCTCAGAAACATTAAGACATGGTCAATACGACGTCCATAGACATCATTCTATCCATGTTTTGAAAGATAGCAAAAAAAGCCAGTGATAAGACACATCAGAAAAAGCAGACGTACAGTGGCAGCTGGCGGCTGTACACATATTGATGTTTGAGCTACTGCAGCTGTGTGCACCAGTACGTCAGGAGCGGGGGTGAGATGAAAGAGAAAATGACAACACAAAATTTTAACGAAAACGTAACTTAAGGCAGTAATCGTAGTTTCTAACATTTTCCCTTTTCATAGATCCCATAGATTTCTGAACTCGTTATTTTACTTGACACTGTTTTTAATGAAAATTCTGAAGCAATTCATAAGAAGAATTGACTGTGAACACTACACTACAGCATTTAAACTTACTGAAGTTATCAGAGAAAGATTGTGGCACAGTGAATGGAAATTTGACAAGCCTGATTTTTGACACTGTGATGCTCAAACTAACTGCTAAGTCACAAATATTATTTTGCAGCATGTTTTTGAACACTTGCCTCATGCACGGCGTTCATCTGATCGTGACGGAGGTGACGCTCTTCCTTGAGAGAAAATGTGTCCTTGTGAGTATGAATGACTCACAGTTAGCCACCTGTAAAACTTCAGTATGACCCACATGTTTATTCTGTGCCTCTTAACAATAAACATGTTTAGATACAATGAGACTTTAGCCAACAATTAATTGTTCCCACTGGCCAGTATGTAAAAGGACAGTGGCGTGTCCACTGTATGATCATGATTGAACTTATCTTATCTGATGGCTGCATTGCCTTCTGGTCTGTTTGTATTAGTATCACCACTTTTGTTATGATATATTTCCACACTGTGTGAGTATTGAATGTCAGTAAAAACGGCAACTCTAGCATCAACCACTTGCTCTACAACTGTGACACTTGTTAACGCTGGAGAGTTTTCTTTGTGTAAGGCAAGTGGTCTCTACACAGTAGTGCCATTAACAGTCATAGAGTGAGTGTGTGATGGTTTGTGTTCCAAACACTACATCTGCTTTCAATCATTAGCACCTTTAACTTAAAAGAGATTGCAGCGATAAAGGATAAGACTGATGAGTTTATCTATACACCTTCACAGAGTAATAACAGCAATCATTTTCACAGTGTCTGGACAGTAGTGCCTGTAAGGCAGAGGCCACTGAGCATGATAGGCCTTCACTTATTATTAGGGATTTTTTGTGGTATGTCATACAGTTTAGTGGTAGAATACCACTATGTATACAGTACATTTTAAAGCATTGCTGATATTTGCATTTAAACTGTCTTAAGTGCATTTGGCATGAAGAGCTTTATTTTAACCAGATTTTCATACAGATTTCACACAAATACTGCAGGAAAATGTAATGAAAAAGTGATGTTAACAAGGTAATTGCACAGACATATCTAGATAAAAATCCGGTAACGTGGAAGCAACATCTCAATAATAGAAAGGTAATGGGAGGGTAACATTTTGGTTAGAACAATGTAACAAGGTTTGTATATGTAATAAAAAAATAATAAAGTAAAATCATGGCAGTTACTCAAACAGTTTATGGCATTTGCTGCAACCAACATCAGAAGGTGTCATGTTGTTCATCTTTCCCACTACAGATATAACTATGGAATAAAGTACAGACTGGTAGTTTTGCATTGTACAGTGCTGTTTCCTAATTATTACACTGAAACTGCCATGCGTGTCACTGACGTTTTCACTGTAGTTTTGTGTTTTTGCCCTCATATTTAGGGGTGTGCCATATGACAATACTACGTAGATCGTGAACAGTTAAAATGTTTCCATCTGTCTCTATCTGTCTTTACAGCGAGATCGTATGGATCGTGCTACAGAGCACTGTAACATGATGTAGGTGGCATTATGACTGACAGCACAGAGGAACTGGTCTCTAAAATTCAGTGTTGGTTATATGGAAGTGGTTTGGACTTCCTCAAATTGACATGGCTCAAAAACTAACAACTGTAGCATTGGATTTAGAGAGAGGCACTCTGTATGACAGTACAGGGAAGCATTGGAAAGACAGAACTGAGTTTGATTGTAAAGTTTAGTAACTTGCAAAATAGTCACAAAAACCAACATAAGAAATAATTGTGTTAAATTGCAATGCTGCCTGTGATACTCTGATACTTTTACCATATTGGTCAGCCCTACTCCTACCTGATATATCCATTGTTTATACCAAGCTATTATCTGGTTATTACTATTACTATATTAATATAATTATATAACTTAAAAACTGTAAAAAGAGACCAGTCACAGGACATTAGAAGAACCGAACGGAAAGACAAGGCAGTGATGATATAGTATTGATCTTAATTTGATTTAAAGACCAAGTGATGGGTTTTGAAGCCAAATTAAAAAATGTCAAATAGAGGACACAGACCTATACAGAGGGAAATATTAGGCCTAATTGATTGAGCTGTATCATGGAAAATATTACCTTTGTTTCACAAGAATGTTTCTATTGTTCAAATTAGCTATTTGACAGATATTTTGCATTAAAGAAAATATATATATGTATATACATACATATATATATATATATATATATATATATGTATGTATATACATATATATATATATATATTTAATACTGTTATACTGTTGCTCTTCCTGAGGTTTTCACTTCAGGTTCAGGTTTTTTTGGTATATCTTTTACATATCTGAATAGAAAGCCAAACATACAGACTGTTTATATATTATATAGAATGAAAAACACTACACAGAAAAAATTTTTTTTTCTTATCTAACAACATCACATAGTTCAAATGAAATATAAAAAGCAAAAAAAATATGAATTCAACAAAATATCTGAAAGCCCTAATTATCCCTCACAGGCTGATTTCTAATCTTTTCATCTCGCATTAATTTCTTGAATCAATTTGACATTAAAAGGTAAATGGAGACTTTTTTTTAGACACTTTTATCACATGAAAAACAGTAACAGCAATCAAGTTCTTCTTATGGGAACAGGGGATAACACGAGAGGTGGCCCCTGGTGTCACCCCTGCCAGATTCAGAGGGTAATGGTAAGTTATTTTTATAAATAAATGCACAACCTTCAGTACAAGAAGAGGTGACCAAATAGCAACTAAGATTACACATTGAATTTACATAATGTATTTATTATGCAAATTGTAGGTTTGTTATTTTGTACCAGTTGCAACCAGCAGGTTCATCCATTCAAGGGATGGATTTTTACCTCAATACAATTTTATATGACTATTTGGATTTAAAAATTGTGTTTTTTGTTATTTTTTTTCAGAATAATTAAGTTGAGCTGTTCATGTTTCATTATATGTAAAACAACAACATGCAATTTATTATGTTTGAAAAGGTTTTTCAGTTTGAGTTGAGCCTTCTTTAAATCTGTGCCCTTGTCCGGCCACCCCACTAAAACATTTTTAACCCACCCCTGCATGTGAAATGAGGAATTTAGTGTTTTTGGAGCTTGACCCATATTAGAGACTAAAACTCCTTACAATATCCTGGCCACTGCTGCTTTTGATCAATATGTTTCTGACCTGTTTTTCACAAGTCTTTCCACTTTATGTAACTTTAATCCCTGGTGTAAATTTGAATAAAAAATGCCTCTGGATTAAGACTCATTTCTATTTTTTTCTCAATTGTGAGTCTTGATGTTGTTAATTAAGAGTAGACTGTAACTGCTAGTGTTTGTCCCATCAGGGAAATCTTTTTAAGGTGTACATGATGGTGGAAATTAAAGGAGTAAATTGAAGGTAAAGGAGTTGTAATAGCCTATAGAATTAATTCACTTCACCACTGCAAAAACTGCTCTGTTTCTTATTAGACTTTTGAATAGCCTATTCAGCCTTTAAGGAACTTTCCATTGCCTCTGTTTCATTCATTCATTTTCTCCAGCCTCTGCTCTTAATCATGTGTCTGTAAATAGCTTGAATTTAGTAGAATTTGTTCATGATTTAAAGGAAAACTTCTAAAGAAGAACATGATTAAAATTTTCCCCAAAAGACCAACTCTTAGCTTTGGGGGGAAATTATGCTTTTATTAGGATGACAACGTGCTTTTGTGGGTGACAAACACACACGCACACGCACACACGCCAAAGGAAAAATATGAAAAAGCCCGTTTTTGATGAGCTGTCAAAGAAGGCAGAGCAGCAGAGCAGAGTATAAAATCCTCTGCTCCTCTTCATGTATGATGCGTGTGCCCTTGGTTACCTAGTAACTCTCTTCTCCATCTCCAATCGTCGCTCCCGAGTATCCTGCCGGGATCGCGCCTCGCGTTCCCGCGAAGCTCGTGTTGAGCCAAGAGTCAAGGCAGAAGCATCAAACGCACCAGGACTGGGAGGACAGCTTCCCGCTGAAATAATACTAATACCAGTAATACCAGTAATAAGAATAATAATGGTAATAATAACAGCTACGTGGGAGAAATCCAGTGACATGGCAGAGGAGTGAGGATGATGAGATCCGTTATCGCTTCACAGGAAGGTCATTCCCGAAAAACATAAGCAGTGCGCAGGCTATACGGATATTTGGAGTACATACTCGACCGCAAGTGAAGACCCCGAAAGAGTGAAACAGTGTGCCGGTGCTTGATTTCCAGAAAAGCAAGGCATGGGGGGAATTACATCTCGACAAGGCAGGTGAGTCATTTCATGATACTTGATGAGCAGCTTTGTGGGGAGGGGGGGGGGAATCTTTAGGCTGTCTGCGTGGAGAGTGACTTCAGAGGACGCAGGAGAAACTGGCACACGGGGGGACCTGGATTAAAATGATAAGACTTGTTTGTTGGGTGTCTTTTTTCTTTCTGTCAACATAAATTGTGTTACATGGCGCAGCATCGCTAACACACACACACACACACACACACACACACGAATCACGTAAACGCGTTTGAATGTTGTGACTTGAACAGACTACCCCGAGTCTTATTAGAGGCAGGGACTTTTTGGGTGCTGGATAACTGTGTGTGTGTGTGTCCTTTGCCCACATGCGCATATGTAACATGTTACAAAATCACTGCGCTGCACATGTGGATTCGGAAAACTGAAGCTTATTGTAATTGTTCCGGGCACTTGTTACTTGGGCATAAAGAGATCTTATGTGCGTGGTGGAGCAACGAAGCGCAAGCTCTCTCTCTCTCTCTCGCTCTCTCTCTCTCTCGCTCTCTCTCGCTCTCTCTCTGTCATCGCTCCGTCTTTAACGAAAATGAAATAGCTCAGTGACTTGCTTTTGGGACAAATTAAATTGCGAGCTCTGAAGTTTAACGGAAATTAAAAGAAACGTGGATGAATCAAATCAGCCATGATGATATCAGATTTTTTTTATTTTAATGTGACTGGGATATAACACTAGTTTGTACCAAGCTCGACCTCCTTCTGTTGTGGTGAGGAGTAGGATAATATGCTGTAGGAATACGTGGGCACCGTCATTCCATGGTTGTTTTAAGTTTTTATCTGAAGTCCAATGTTCAATATTTAAAGATATATCTTTAAAGCACAAAGTGACACTAGTTAACTTAAGATAATATGGTACAGTTTTTACAGATTTATCTCTGAATCCTCATGTAGTCTGGAACCTGTAAATCTGCCTCTTTCCAGTACGTGATCTCTCTTGATTTTTTTTAGACTTATCCCATGACTCTGCTAAATTTTTGTAGTAAACATCCTCAGCTTCCATCTGAATAATTTCCATGAAAAGCTGTTGAAACCACATGTACAACTTGCTTGTGGAAGAAGAAAGTGCTAAATTTAAAACACTTTAATGATCCTGCAGACCTAATTTGTCTACTTTGGTACATGGTGAAATTCCTGGACACATGGCACAAGCTTAGAGATAAATAGTGTCATTGTAGTCACTGGTAGAAATAATTAACTGTGAGAGTTGAATTCCTAAAAGGGAAGAAGGAGTGAAAATGTCAAGCGAGTGTTGTCATGGTGAACGGTTGAATAAGCAGTGTGTCCCTGAAACCTAAGCATTTAGGAAATGATCCAGCCTTTTATTTGGCATGCATACCACACTATTGATGACAGAGACGCTTAATGAGTAATATTAACAAAGATATATAGAATTTCTAGTTTCATAAGGTGTTTAAAAAACACCCAATTAAATCTGATTAGGACTGTATGGATTTTGATTTGATTTGCAGGCCAATTGTGTGCATTTATATCGTAAGAGTGTCTTCAATAGCTTGTGAAGGATTATGCATGCTGCTGCTGCTGCTTTTGAATTCTCTCTCAGGCCTCTCAGTGTTTGTATTCCAGTGCAGCAAAGTGCTGTTTTTCAAGTTCCCTGCTGTTTTAATATCCATTCTGCACTTCTTTTTTTTTTTCTTTTTTTCATGATTTTTCTGGGTTGTGCTTGAGCGGTGTGTGACAATCACAGCAGCTTAATACACAATAAAAAAAAACCCAAAGCTTTCTGTTTCAACTGTTGGAGAATAATTACTGAGAATACTACCTGCTGAATGCATTTATCTGACAGATAGATAAGACTGGGAAGGGACAGGGCCATCGAGAAGTGGACATGTGATCACTGACAGACACGCACATCTTTCAAAGTGCAGCGTTGAGTCTATTGTTTACCCCCAGAATCTTAAAACTGCTGAAGGAAAGCTCCACGAGACTCCCCGTCTGCTGCAAAGGTCAGTGAGGCTTTGTCTTGGCCTAACGTGAATACACCTGAGTACATCCGGGCCTGACTTAGCATGGATGAGCCACTCACTGGTCTCTGGGCCCAGGAGGCCTCTTGTTCTTTAGCCTTCAGTTTCTCTTTCAGCACACTCCCGTTATTGTCCTCGCAGCCAGGTGTGGACTGAGGTGTGTTGTTGCACATATGAGAAAGCCTGCGGAAGGTTATTTGTGTTTTCTAATATTCTTCATTGTGTTTGACGTGTTGTCTTGAAGCAGCAGGAGCAGGAGCTAAATAATTTCCCAAATGGATACCTCTGACCTTCTGAAAATATGTCCTATCACTGCCTATCTTACAGCTGCGGAAAGGCCTGTCATTGTTCTAGCACCATTTTCACAACTTGGCAATGTCATACACACAACAGAAAAGAGGAAGTTGTGGAGAATTTGGATTTAATGCAGCTTAGTTTTCAGCACATTAACAGCAAAATCTATCACATTGGCCTTAATGGTTGATTTTCTTAGAGACACTTAACAGTACCGTAGTTTAGAAACATCTAAACAAACACAAAGTTTACAGACTATCACTTCTGTCGGTGCAGGAGATTCATTTAGATAGAGAATTCTGTCTGTACCTATTACCATTTACAGTGTAAATGATTCAAAGCCCTTCAGGTTTTTAATTGCCCTACATATTAGCAGCAATGCTTTGAAAGCGCTTTGAAAATGAATGAGGCAGAAAGCAGCAAAATCTTTTAAATCCAAGTCAAACTGTGTATCCTGACGTGTCAACAAAGCTATTTCATAATCTGCCCATCCCCAGACGTAGATGTACAGTGACTAATGAAGGAGGATAAACTTGTCTCTTCGTATTTGTTCAGGAGGATTCGCTTTCATCATCATTGAATCACACTTTTTGTGACAGAATTGCCGAAAAATACCCTGATTGTTTTTTTAAATATTACTTGAGACGAGCACCAATTCACTAGACACACTTGTGTTATATTCGTTTTAATAATGAATAAGACGTATTTGTTAAGTCTGTGAAAAGATAAAAGTGTCTTTGTTTGAGTAGCAAAATGGTTTTGGCCTGAGGCACAAAGATACGCCTCAAGTCTACTGCACATAACATATTTAACAGAGATTTTACATTGTTCATGGCCCAAAAACATCTCCCCTGACTAACAGGTTTCCCTGCCAAAGACCAATGTCTGCTTAGTAAACAAGATTCTTTTGGACATCACCATTCTAACTACAAAGCAGATGTCACACAGTATGTCTCCACTCACTGTCTGCCAGAAGTTATCTATTTATTATTTAATTATTAATTAGACAATTTACACTCAATGACACACAGACCGACGCAAAGCCCACTGAGTAAAAATCCAAGACATAACCAAATATGCTGCGGCAGCGAGGAGCTATTTTTGAATGTTTTCCTTTTTAAGAGATTTTTTAAAAATGCATCACATGGAGATAGATGATGAGGGGTGGTGCGGGTGGGAGACTGTCATGACACAGAGAGAGAGTGAGAGAGCGTCTCAGATGCAAAAGCTGTACTTTAGTCTTATGTAAGCTTACGCTGGGATAAAACTCAGCTCATTTCATTCGTGTGAAACATGCAAACGACATGAATGACCTTTGAAACTCTGGCATACAGAAATCAATCCACACCAGCAGTGTGTTTACATTTCATTGATTTTATTTTGTCAAAGTGATTCCCATCTCTGCTTTTCATATGCTTTTTATTAGCACATGCATGCAAACTATAGGAGCATACTCAAATTTGCTTTATGTGTTTCCTGTGGACTTTGTGTAGTAACATTAAGTGAGTTATTTATATTTTAAAATGCATGAAAAATATGTAAGGAAAGTTTTGAAAGGAACAAAGGGACATTCGACAAATCATCCTGTCTTTGCTTTGTGGCTGACACTGGTATGTTTTTGTTAGGTTCATCTTAATCCATATGATTAAAATTTTATATTTTATTCCACCTAATCCACCCTGAAAGTATACAGACATGTGACAGGCAATCAACACTTTAAATCCAAGGGCAGGAATGTTACTGTCCAGGTGAATCGGTGTGTCAGAGTGTGCCTTTCCCCTGTCAATTCTCCAGCTTCTTATCCAACTGCAATCACTAAGCCCCTTTTCTCTGCTCATTTTCCTAACATGGAGTGAGTATTGTGTGGGTCTGGCAGGACACAGAAGCGAGAGCCTGTCTAATTCATGGGGTAAATTAGTGGAGATAAGGCCTGAGTCAGTACCTCCAGCCTACCATAGATCCCCTGGGGCAGGCTCTTAAGGAGCTTAGTAAAAGCCTGTCGTATGAAGACATGACATGGAGCTGGCTAAATGGGCTACGTTGGAGTGTCTTCTGTCAACCTAATATTCATATATGGGTCACTGTCGTTCAAGCTTTAATCCCATTCAATTTATTCATTCTTGGTTATTAATTCAGAGTTTTAGGAAAATATGGTGCTATGTATAAGAAAGGTGGAAGAGGGCGTATTAGTGAGGCTCTGATGCAGCTGTGCACCAAACTTATGTCCAGTCATAAGACCATGTTGTGTAAGTCTATTAGTGTGTCATCGAATCAATAATGAATGCTGGTTTACTTGTAGTAAAAGAACAAGGAAGACCTCCTCCAGAGTCACTCGGGCACACACGCTGGGGAAACAATTAGAGGCTTCCTCGCACTTCATAGTTCCGAAGACTTGTGTGTGTGTGTGTGTGTTTTTCAGCTGCTCGCCCTTCCCTTAATTTTTCTCTAGGGTCCAGCAGCATGTCTGTGACGCTGTTGAGAAATTACAGACACGGGCTGCAGAGTCTTTTCCAGCCAGAACTACAAAAGGCCATGTCAGGTCTTCGTGATATATATGGGGCCATGTGAAGTGGAAAGCATGGTGACGGATAGGACACCAGTCTTGCGGGTGTGTGTTAACCTCATAATGCTGACAGATTACAGATTTAAATATTTTAAATCTCACAGAGCACATGCTGCTGATGATGAAGAGAGTGGAAATGACTGCGGTAATGCAAGAGATTAATAGAGATCTTTCTCTCGCTCTCACACACACACACACACACACACACACACTCCACTGCCACCAGTTGGCTATCGTATATTCACAAAACCCTGCTCCACAAGTAGACCATTGTCTTGAATTATAGTTGCTGTGCACTCTTTTGTATGGTCTGTTCCAAACTCATTTCACTTCCACACAAATATGCATGTACATCTGTTTCCAAAACAAATATTGAAGATTTTTTATTATATTTTAGATTTAACCAAATCAGAGCTGACGTTGAGTCCAGTGCCTGTGCAGTGCTGCTTCATTTGTCTTTCTATCTCAAGGCAAGTTGTAAATAATGCAGCTTGCATTTATTTATATCCTTTTTAAATCTGTTTTTGATGTAGACTGGGAACCACACTTTTCACCTGTATTTGTGGTGGTACTCAGAGAAGGAATTAGGCACAGATGTGAGTTGTTCAAAGCTCTGGCTGACTATTTAACTTTTATATTTCATCTCACTATTTGAGCTACTGAGGATCTCAGAGACCACATGAAATGTTATGCCTATCTTAAAAATAAAATTGCCTCACAGCAAAAGGGCCTCTGCTTCGTCCCTGTGTATTACCTTGTTCTTTAACTCTTAGCTGATGTCAGAGTTTTTGAATAGTGGAACCCATAAACTAGAAATATCAGCGCTTTCTGTTTTAATATATATTGTATTTAAATTAAACTTGTTAAATTTAGTTTTAAATCATTCTCCCTGATGGAGGAAGATCAAAATTTTTAAAACCAAATGCTACATTTCTTAATTCTAGCTTTTAATGTTTGGCCTAAAACTGTACGTTACAATATCAAACAAAAAACAAATACTAGAATTAGTGTTAAAACATTCTTGTGTAATTTATGTATAATCGTATCATGCAAACTCATCCTCGGGTCATTAAACCCCCCCGGATTCCCAGAAACAGTACGAAGGACATGTCCTTGGTGTCTTCAGTGGTACACTGTCTTTCCCTGTGTTCACATTTCCTCCCACATTTCACATACATGCAAATCAGGTTGACTGCAGACTCTGGATTGCCTGTAGGTCTGAATGTGAGTGTGAGTGGATGTCTGTGTGTTTGCCCTATGATGGGTGTCCACTCCTGTTGTAATAGTCTTAATAGAAATATATGAAACAATACATGGATCAGCACATATTAAGCAACCAAATCTAATCAGGTTCAACATTACTGTTTTACAGTGTGGATGCATTTTAAATGTGCCTTAACGACATTGTAAACCCTCTACCTTAATAGGATAGCACCTGCTTTAGGCTTGGTTTATTTTGGTGCTTACATACAGACCTGCTTCTGACTGTAGTCTATTTATATTGCTTGCCAACTTGGCAATGCCTCCTGATAGCGTTTGAGGACAGAGAAATTCCTCCATCAAGCTCAGAGCCCATCTGTGCCCATATTCCTCCCAAAAGGAGCCGTCCTCCACAATTACAGCTTTCTTCCAGTGATACCATCATCATGCCATCACTCCATGTAAGAACAGGCTCCAGGAAATTGACTTGATATTAATCTGACAGAATTACCAAGAAAGGAAATTAGACTGGGGAGTTTTCTCTTGCATTGATTATGTTTTAAAGGCAAGATGTGCACTTTGCATGGTTGTTGAAGCTTAAATAATTAAACATTTAACTTTTTGGTTATTTGAAATACTGTGTGACAGTGCATGTCAAGCTTTATAACCCATGCTAAATAGAGCTTATTTGACCCAATATGTTCTCTTTGACGTGCTGCAGTTCATTACATTGAAACAGATCCAGATTCACCTGAAAATCTGGGTCACTACAGAAATAGCCTTGTGGCTTACTCTCTCAAGATGGCAGCTCTGATGAATTGGTGGCTGTAGGTCACTATGACAATGGATTGAGTGGGGGGAAAAACTGATAATGAAGGGAGGAGTTCGAGATTTTTACAAGGTGCCTCTTGTTATGAGGTTTTTAAATCTAGAAAAAAGTTAGTTTTGTTGGAGTTTGGTGATGTGGGCGAACATGTAAGACCAGAGTGATGCTTTAGGCACTTTACTGATCCTTTAAGTAGGACAGATTAGAGGGTTTTGCTACAACTGCCCAAATAATTTGCTCTAAAACCCATAATCATGTATTATTTGTAGAATACTGGAACTATGTGGGATGCTACTTTAACGCATTATCAATATACTCCATTACCATGTGTTATGGAGAAAACCCAGACTGCGTCATATATTCTCTCTGAGGTCACTACAACAGAAAGGTAGATTTGGGCTGAGAGACTCCAGGGTTGTAGTTTCTCTCACAGGTCCTTTTGGCCTGCGCCCACTGTGAGTTTCAAACGTGGTTTAAGTACAGGTGTTGAATGACATAATAGTGGTGGGCAGTTCAGTCCTGAAGCTGAAGAGTGAAATGATACTGTTGGATAGAAATGGTTCTCTGAGAGTAGCAGGAATGGAGTGGGGATCAGAGAGGATAAGAGCAAGGACAGAAGGAAGAGGTGCGATTGAAAAGAAACAAGAGGAAAATGGTTAGGTTGGAGAAAGGTAAGCCTGGATAAGCCTTTTGACAAGTGAGCTCAGAGCTGAAGAAAGCCAGTCAAAAAAATTCTGGCAACTTTGTTTTATTCATGCTGTGGACAACTACAGCTATACTGTTTTTTTTATTTTACAGCAATACACAAACAACAAGCAGAATACAAATGCTACCGAATTGTATCCTGGAGTTTTTTGGTGCTCCGTCTTTTATTTGAAGGTTTTTGATTGAGGCAGATCTCCCTGCCATTTTGAAAATTACTAAATGATTCAACGTTTTTATGACACCCCAGAATTTACTGGCGTTCTCATCTCTTATTCTCTTTAATCACATCCTCTTTCAATCCAAACATGGTTCACACACATTTTATGCATTTAAAATTCTACAGAAGCCCTAACTCCAAAGCAAACAGTGACAATAAGCATTTATTGTTGAAGCTTTTTCGTAGCCTGGCACCCGGTAATATTTTAACTAATGGGATGTTGGCAGGAGTTATTTTCTGTTGCCGGTGAAGAACAATTCACCAAACAGGTTATTGAATTTAGAGTCTTTGAGCCTCTTCTTGATTTGTATAATCAAGATATCTCTACTACTTTACTTCTGATATGAATTATTTAAAGGAGGAGATATTGTGTATTTTAAAGTGAAAAAGGCACCAGAATTGTAATTGTAATATTCCAGTAGAACTGCCAAACTGTTGCACATCATTTCATTTGATTGGCTGTTGGGAAAAAAAAAAGTAGTTAAAGGAAAGTCATTAGCTAGTGTATACACTTACTTGCTGCACCCAAAGACTCCTCAGGGTTGATTCTAATGATACTCATGTGATTTATCCAGCAGATCCATGATCAGTGTGTAAAAAAGGAAGCAAGAGCTGACCTAATAAGCCATATCTTTGTCTTTGTTTCCTACAGCGCTTTTTTAAAAGAAGACGTTAGGAAGCACAAAAGACATCATAAAAGACATCGGAAATGTGACATATTTCCTCAGGGATAATTTTGCTTTGTGTCTCTGTGGCCCACTTTTCCTTCACATTAGTGCTTTACTGCATTCAAATGACAAACAGCTGCATCACATGTAAAAGTCTTTCTAGTCAAATCTGTTAGCAAAGGTTCAGAGCAGAGGACGTGAGAGCAGTGTATTCTCCATTGAGGAAATGTTTACTCTTTGCATTTAATTGTTCAACACAGCATGAAAGGGACTTGTCAAATTGGGTTGAATGAGAATCCTCAGTTTTCCTGTTAATCTGAGACTTGCACCCCATACCCATGCAAAATACAAAATGCTGTTCAAGATAAAAAGAGGACTGAACACTAGAGCATGGATATGCTGGTGAATGGCTCATAGAGGATATTTATGTAATCTTAGGGTACCAGGGCTGACTCAAACCGACTCAGAGCCACTATTGCTGAGAGAGGCCCAAGGACAGTAGCAAATTTTCTAAATCCCTAGTAGACACAGAAAGTTAAGACAAGCATTGTTGCAATAAAACAAAGACCAACCCATTTATCTGAGCATCCCACACAACCCCTGGCCCAGATTTACAGCCCCAGGCATCCAGAGCTACCAAATCTTCTGGCAGCCACTGTCGCAGATATCGATAGGAAGAGCGAGAATCCCACCAAGGAATTTGAGGGCCTGACTTCCCAAAACAGGCGATATCCCTTAATAGTTTGAAATCACACACTATGATATAAAACATTTTCAATCATAATCACATTGTAAATTGGGATAAATTGTTTTTTCATTGATTTTTGCTCTTTCTCTAAACTTGCCTAGCAAGTATCTCGTGGTTTGTGGCATTAAGTGTTTATGGGTTGTTTGACAAAGCCAGGTCTTTGATGAGCATTTGTAGCCTCTGGAGACAGAACATAGCCGCTATTCCATCAAGAGCAAAATGCCTGTTTGAAAACAAATAAAAACAGGCCCTCTCTCATCATTAGATCTAAAGCACTTAATCCTACACAGCGGCGGCTCTCTTCTTCAACTGAAAACCTTTTTTTGTATCCATCGTATATGGATTTCTTTCGTGCAATATGTCTGCATACCAAGTTGCTGGTGCATCTGTGGGTCCAGGGCAGTCATCGTCATCAGATATTGTTTTTTTTTTTTATTATTGACAAAATTAAAAAGTGAGTTGTGGGATTACAGTGGGGAAAAGGAGTGTAGCACTGAGGTATAAAAGGGCATTTGTTGTAATAACAAATGATTTGTTTTCTGCAAACATGAAGCATTGCCTTTTGGTATGTCGTATGTACAGCCTTTGAAGAAAGCTGGATTTTATTCCTGCTTAGTGAGAAATTTCACTTGATTTATCTCACCATTTTTTTCTCCTCTGCCAACTCATAAAACATGAAAAGGACAATACAAATAACCCCCACTCACACAAAAACACAATCTGAGACACACCTACACAGTCCAGTATTTATGCTAGCCAGTCTTTCTGTTTACCACAGGGGTAAATATTGGTAATAGGTGATGTGCCATTTTGTCTTTTACTGGCTTTTACTGTCTATAAAAATTGCAGAAAGGCCTTGAAGTCACATGAAATTGTACAGCCCGCATGGAGGCACTTTCATTGTTGTGTTTGCTCCTCACAGAAGCTCCGAGGCTTTTCAGCTAGGAAACAACAATGGCCTTGTTGTTCCATCTTCTCTACATTCATGCCTGTTAAAAAGAACATAAAACTCTCTCCCCCTCTGTGAGCCTCTAGTTGCACTTGTATCGGCACTGTTCAGGCACAGAGGAATAGTTTTCAAAGTGTCACCGTTTAGGGCATGGTTTGGATGTCAGCAGCTAAATGAATAAATAATGTGCCCTCAAGTTGCATTTGATGTAGCAGGATCTGATCTGATATGACTTCTCACTCAAGCTAGCTTACATCCAGATGTTGCAGGAAAACCCTTTTTTTCCCTCAGGTTGCTAATGAAACATGGAGCAGGGAGGATGTTTATAGTTGTTCCATCGACAGAAACATTAGGAAGAAGGTTGGAAAGCAGGCAGATAAGAGAAATTGTTTTAGAAGAGCCAAATTGATTTGGAGATGCTGCATTGTGTGTAAGTGCAGATGCATGATCACAGTTGCACAATGCAAAATACAAGTGTACACACTGTATCTCCAGTATGTTCTTAACTTCCTTGGTGCAAAGTAGGCACAGGATAGGATGAGAGGTACAGTAGTAGCTTTCTGTGTGTGCTGTGTGCAGTGTTTGAGGAAGTGCAGACAACCCGAGGCCAAATTTGCCTGCAGTGTTTGGATATGGCCTACTTCTAATCGTGCAGTCATTAATATGGTCCCCTACACTGTTTAAAGTACACAAATGGGATTTTAATTCATAACCAGAGTTCTGCATGCAGAGTACTGTGTCTTTTCATTTTACTGAATTCAGATATAGTGTATGCACATGATCTGGGGGTAAAATATAATAAATTTCACAAATAGGGGGCATCCTGTATGTGTGGCGCCTTGCTGAAAGACCTTGAGTGCCCCCAGTAAGCTGCAGTGTCTGAGAATGTGTGGTTAGTACTGTAGTGGCCTACTCCTGTCTCATGGACTTTGTAGTGCCTGTGTGTGTTTGAATAATGTCCTGCAGGAGACACTCTAAGTGCAACGTCTAGGGCAGCCTCTCCTCTCCTCTCCTCTGTGTGCAATGGCATGGGGGATATTACAGCATTAGAACGCATGAATTATAGCCATATTGTTAGTTCAATGTCAGGGGACACAGAAGGGATTCTGGTACCACTATGGCAACAGTCAAAAGCTAAAAATGTGTTTTAAGTATATCCCTTTGCACACTGTTTTAGACTTTGGTGATCAATTTAAGTTTACAGAAAAATGCTTTATTGACTTAAGATGCCACATCTGTTGAGGCTGCCAGGTAAGACTGGGCATTTTGTATCATAGTGAATGGAACTGTGTCTTTACCAAAGACAGGGGTGGGGATACAAAGAAAAGACCATCCGGTGCAATAACAAAGGATGCATTACCTAATAGATTTGGCAGAAATACAGAGTTCAGGGCAGTCTGATAAAGCTGGGTTACAGTACTTTAATCAATCACTAAGAACATGAGCCAATTTAGGAAGAAGCCTGACATTCAAGATAGGCTTTCAGACAGGATTAGAAATAGTGAATGGAGAGAAGACATATCTGCCAGGGTGAGCCGAAAGGACTGTTGTCAGGGGACAGTGTTCCCTCCTTCATGTGTGATATTGACTCATGTCTCTGCTTCAACCCTCCACCCAACCAGTTCCACTCTCATTTATATTTGAAAATTCACATTCTGTCTTCCAGCCTTTTCCCCTCTGTTACACTTGTTTTTTTCTGTGAATGCAGATGAGTATAAGTAACAAGACAGCACCGGACGCCTCTGTTGTTCACTCTCTCCATTCAAAAAAGGGCACTGTCATTTAAAATGTCCCTCAGAGCTCATCATCATGTGTAGTCTGTGGCCTGACTAATAATATCTAGGATATCACTGCAAACATGCAATGAGGAGTTTAAGATGGTGCTTTTCTGAACTAGGAGAGGCACTGAGGGATAAACAGCTGCTGACACTTTCATATGTCTGGACACAGGGATCTTGGTTGAATTTCAGATTAGATGTTTTCAGAATTTAAGGATGTCAAGACAAGAGTCTCTACTCAGATTCTGAAATGAAATTGGCTATTTCCCAAAGCTTTAGGTACCACTGAAGGGAAATCCTAGTCTTTAGCTCCAGCTCTAGTTCTATGGACTGAGCAGGATCAATGGGGAAAGCAGCCAGGGACTGTGATGGTGCTGGATAAGAGGATAGTTCAACTGTAGTGATTGATATCACCTCACTAATCCCTCTACATCTCCTCTAAATCCACCTGGCTGTGGTGCTGAATGAGCCTCTAATGTGATGAATTAAGATTTAAATGCTCAAACCACATTTACATTTCTGATTGTTGCATTTTAAAATCTAGATTATTTATCACTGGACTGAATTTAAAGCAGCACGGATTATATTTGTGATTCTATTTATGATTTTTTTTACATCCATTTTTATATCCATACAGTGTGCAAAAAAAATAAAACACCAGGAAAGAAGCAAATACATTTTACTGCATCTATATTCAGGTCATGTTGTTAAGTACAATCCTTTTCCTTTTGAAGGTCTGAATATCTTCCCCAGCAAACCGGAAATTATTAGTAATATCAAACTTTGTATATATTATAGTGCTTCTGAATATTAAAGTACTATTAGTTTCGTTAACACCTCTTATTAATAATGGCTCATAGAGGCCATGTGGTGCAGCAAGTGTTTGTTTGGTCTTTGTTTACACTGAAGATGAAGGTCACCCCCTCATTAGTGCAGCAGCATCTTTTTTTCATGTTGTGATATACATAGTAATCAAGTGTGGCTCACATTGCTGCTTACTGTTGACCTTTAGTTAAAAGCACATCACTGCCGGGTCGGTTAGAAACTTAATTATGCTCCCATAAAACTCCAGGCATCATGCACACTGGACAGACCTCATTTAATCTGTTGTCATTAGGCTACAGTAACCCTGTGCTCCCTCTGCAAATCGGGCCGATGCCGCAATACATACAGTATACACATACAGTATTTATTTATTTAAAAAAAGTATTTGTGTATCTGTTACACTTGATTAAGATCATCAAACATTTTTTTATATTACACAAAGATAACCCAAGAAAATACAAAATGCAATTGAATAGAGGATTTCATTTATTAAGGAAAAAAAGCTTTCCAAACTTGCCTGGCCTTAAGTGAAAATGTAATTGCCCCCTAAACCTAAAAACTGGTTGTGCCACCCTTGCTGGTAACAACTGCAGTCAATAACTACAAATGACTCTTTCAAATCTGATGGCTGGACATTGTCATCAGGATTTTCTGGTAGAGCACAGGTTTCAATAATTATGGCAAATTCTCCAGGTCCTGAAGCTGCAAAGCAGCCACAGACCATCACACTACCACCACCATGTTTGACTGTTGGTATGATGTTCTTTTAATGAAATACTGTGTTAGTTTTATGCCAGTTGTAACAGGACACACACATCCAGAAAGTTAAACTTTTGTCTCAGTCCACAGTTTATTTGGGAAAAATCATGTTTTTTGGCAGAAGTGAGACAAGCCTTTATGTTCTTTTTTGTCAGCAGTGACCTTTGTCTTGGAACTCTCCCATTGATGCCATTTTTGTCTCTTTCTTATTGTTAAATCATTAACACTGACCTTAACTGAGGCAACTGAGGCCAGTAGTTCTTTAGTTGTTGTTCTAGGTTCTTTTATGACCTCCTGGATGAGTCTTTGTGCTCTAATTTTGGTAGGCCAGCCACACTTGGGTAGGTTCACCACTGTTCCAAGTTTTCTTTATTTCTTGATAATGGGTCTCACTGTGGTTTGCTGGAGTCCCAGAGCCAGAAATGGCTTTTTAACCCTTCCCAGATTACTTTGTTTCTCATCTGTTGAATCTAAAGTCTTGAAATTTTCTAGACTGCGTTGTGATGTGTTGCTTTTTTAAATGCTTCACTTTTCTATACATCTTCTATTTAAGAAATTTCATGATCTTTATCAGGCCTGGGTGTGAAATTAAACTTAGTTTTCCAAAGATGGTAATTCATGATTTAGCAAGGGGGGAAATTACTTTTCACATAGGACTAGGCAGGTTTGAACACCTTTTTCCCCTAATAAATAAAATCATCATTTAAAAACTGCATTTTGTATTTACTTGGATGAATAGAAAACATAATAATAATGTATTATTAAAATTTGTTTGATGATCTGAATCATTCAGGTGTAACAAATACGAAAAAATAAAATCAGGAAGGGAGCAAATACTTTTTCACAGCACTGTATCAAACAGATGCTGTGGGTTTTGCTATGTTAAACACACTCCTGTACATCTCAGCTTTCAGCTATGTATTCAGACATCCTGCTTGTCACACGACAATAGACTTTGGCACCTCTCACTTCTCTGCAACTAGCGTGCATTTGCATGTCAATAGCATCATTCTACCACTGTGCTTTTGGCATTTGTGAATACTCTACAAGGAAGCCAAGTAGTCGAAGTCTCTGAAAAGAAACATCAGAATACTTTGTTATGCGTTGCAGCGTTCATTAACATGTTATTTTCTCAGAATCCAGTTTTGCCTTATTGATCATCCATCAATGTTATGAACTCTTAAGCATTTGATTCAGGACCGTTTTAAAAGTACATGCAACATTTAACCGCATGCCTCAAGGGAAAAGGTGAAGCTTAATGTAAGCGAGGGCTGAGAGGAATGTAAGATCAGAACAAATTAATTCTTGTTCTTACATGAAATCTAGAGTCTAACACATTATTTTTACCTGAACATGGAATATCTCTGTTTGCACACTGATTTACCTGCTGCAAATGCTAAGTTACCTAATGCATTATTAGCTCATTAATTTTCCAGATAGCTTCTGGGTCATTCTCTGCTCTGTATATGTGTGATTCTGTTGAGCCCTTTCACACCAAATGATGAAGCTGATCTTTAAATTTTCACTGAGAACTCTCTACTTACCTTAAATTAAAGCTGTTATTTAGCCTTTTAGACCAGCAAAATATTTATTTAGCTTATATATTGTACTGAACATGTATATGCACATATAAACTCACACATGCAAAATCAAACTTACATTTTCACAGGACAGCAGCCACAGCAGCTTTGATTTTATTATAAAGAATTAAATTAATTCAAAGTTCTTCTGGACAAGTTGATCTAAATTTTTTATCTTCATCAGCAGGAAACATAATTCAAAAATTCAGCAGTGAAAAAGTGGTGAATTACATGCAGTTGGTGCAGGACACCACTGCTTTTAAAAATGGTGCATAGCTAAGTGTTGTCCTCAGGATGATCAGCTCTTCAAAGGCCTGGCTTGTATGGTTTATGAGGATACTTCTTTTTATGTTTTAGTTTCTGCAATGGGGGATGGTGGGTGCAAAGGACATTAAAAACACAATAATTCATTTTCTCCATTCCTACCAGAGAATAAACAAAATTGTACCAAATTGTACACACCAATGCACAGTAAATGACCCACATAATCAAGGTTTTAGGTATATGTTGAATGATAGTCACTACAAACACAATCTAAACCACAGCCCCAGAAAAAACTCTTCTACTGCTCTTAATAATTGTTCACCAATCTCAGTTACTCTTAGTTGAATATCTGCATTTGATACTAGCTCTGCAAATGGTTTTTCAGGCCAATGACAACTGCACGGTCTCTTTAACCCAGAGTAGAAGAGTCAATACTAGCCATAGTAGCATCTAAGATTTTATAATGCAGTGCCGATGAACCTGCAACCCTAATTGAGAGAGATCAACTCCCTGTAATTACAGCCAGACCTCAATTAACTCACAGCAAACCCTCAATTCAACTCTATATGTTTGTGAAGTGGTAACAACTGCTTTAAGAAAAAATGTTTCCCCCATTCCCGTCACTGTCAGTTCTTTGTTACCGCTGATCTGTGTGGATCAATGTTCAGTGCAGTGCATATTGTTAGATGCCTTACTTAAAATACCATCGTAAAATAATTAAAATCAGACTTTAAATAAGAAATAACCCAATTATTCCAAAACAATACTTTCATTAATCTCAAATTCTAATCAATGAGTGTAAATGGAAGTGAGCCTTGCTCTCAGGCAGCGATTCTTCGCACTGGCAGAGAGCTCAATTGTAAGCAGCATGTAGAACAAAGAGCACAAAAGGTGTAACACATAGAACGTCACATTTGAAGCGACGGCCATGAACTTTGATTTGATTTATATACGTACTGCCATGCATATACTGTTCAGGTTTCTTGAACTTTTATTGAATTTTATTAGGGATGCATCCCAGTAGGAAAAAATTCCACCCTTCTGTAAGCCAGAAATTGATATTAGTGCAGCCATCTTATACGTGCTGTCCCCACAGTGAAGCAGATGACAGAAGCTGCTTGAAATATCTGCTGAATTCTCTTTGGTATGCTCGAGTGTATCCTCTCTAGAAATTCAATCATTTTTCATATGTCCTCACCAAGTCCAATCAAATGTGTTGCCACTTCACAAATGCAGAATGCTTTGACTAACAACACAGAAACACAACAATCACAAAGTTATCAGTGTTGTAATACTTTGAAGATTTAATGCAGCTGATCATCAAGAGCTGATTTACCTGTGTGATAATACCCTGATGAAAGTTATTTTTAGTGGATATTTATGCATGTCATTTTGCTGAATACAACACACGGAGAAACCAGAGAAATTCTGGTCTGCTTCCTTTCTTTTACTCCTTTTTTCCTTCCTTGAGTATTATTGTTTGGACAGTATTTGATAATAAAGTACTGGATTAATTAAATTTTTGACCTCCTGATTACACTAGATGAAAATTCAGGTCATCACAAAAATAATTACAATTCATGCTATGTGAGGCATGGAAGTGTGAACCTAATTTCATGGTAACTGATTCAAATGTTGGTGAAATTTCTCTCAGAACCTCAAAGTGGTGGTGTTGGATGAATAGTCAAGAGATTACCAAATGTTGTCATTATGGAGACAAAAGTTTGGAAACCTACCCAATAGATCTTCAGATATTTAACTATAGATTAGGCTAACATTGCCATCTGTAGCATCATGCTGGTGCCGTGGCAAAAATCCATGGAATTTGCTATAATAGGACTGCGAAGCTACCTTCAATAGAAAACTTTATGTAATTGTTGATGTATGAGTAATTTAAACAACGTTTACATTTGTGGTCAATGATTAGGCTGTTTGTAAAGTCCTAATAGCAGCACTTGTTGCCGTGTGCTCTTTGGTTAGCAGCACTTTGGAGCTGTGTTGGCAGGGTGATAGAAATTGCACACAAAACACTTTGTCAAGAGAATAGATCCCATCCTGCATCTGTGGGAGCTTGGATAATGAGTATACCATGTGTAAAGCCTTAATGTGTTTACATACAGCTAGATTAGAGACGGACCCAATACTTGCCCCTGTGGTTTCTCAAAGAATCCCTGTGGGCTACTTGAGTGATTAGCTACTTTGAGTTTTTTTCAGTAGGAGTGTTTAGTGGGACTCTGCAGTGGATCAATAGGAGTTAGAATGATGAACTTGTAGGGAAAATTCTTTATAATTTTTAAATGTAAGCTCTGCAGTCCTTTTCCATCTAATTGAGTCATTTAGCTTTGATTAATATCCCTGTACCATCACATATTGTTGCACATATCATATTACTAACTAAACTATATCTGACACTCAGAGGCATGCACACAGAGTCAAGAGTAAGAGAGGCAATATAGATGTAGGAATGGGTCCACTGCCTCGACTTGCAGCTTTAAAACTTCCAGATCAGTTCTGTCCCTATCATTTTAGTCACAAAGAGCAAACAGTTGTTTCAAGCACTGTGAGCAGTTAACAGAATGGCCATTATTTATTTGCTGTAAAGCCACAGAATTCATCTCAACATGCACTCACCTGGAATCTATCTTTATTTGGCCTGCCAAGCTCACCTCTCCATGTTTCCTTGGCCGTTTGACTGGTAATAATACTCATGGCAGCCTTTATCCAGCAGCCAGGAGTAGGGGTGGAGAGACACAGCTTAGCGGGCAGCCACAGCAGCAGCACTGTCATTCCTCACCATGTCCCTCTTGCTTCTTTAAAAATATGTCAGCATCACTGCGGTGATTAGCAGTCAGAATGTGCTGCGTCTTTGTCCTTGATTTAATGCCAAAATCTCCTAAGTAATAATGACTGCACAGACTCTGTGTCTGATGAAAAAATGCAAAGGAAGAGTGGGTCCTCATCTCTCACTGTTATAGTGCCACTGGTTCCCAGCAGGAGCCTTATGAAGCTGCAGTTTGGTTTTGACATTCTGTGAATGTTGTTTCTGAAACATGCCAATCTCCTTGATGTAATATGGCATGCTGTTGTTCGTCAAGCCCAGGAGCTTATATAAAGAGTGTGACTATGGGAGATGTGCAAGATGTGTGTACATTCATTATTGATTTTGTTGTGCACTGAAATCCCTGTTTGCCTGTTTGATATGAACATGTGTAAACAGACAATTTGCAGATATACTGCATTTTCCACATTATTGACACAGAGGCCACGGAGCAATTCTACCATTGTCGAGCCTGTCTCAAAATGGAGCTTTCGCACTGATGTTGATAAGAGCACAAATGCAAGGTGAAGACACTAAATTAAGTTTTTTGCCACTCACATTTTAATGAGCTCAGCTGAGGTAGCCATGCTGGCACATAAGTGTCTGTCTTCTGGTTCTTATTTCCTGTGTCTTATTATTTCTATAGTGGCACAATCTGTCTTAGTTATAATGTAACTGCACCAGAAGCATTTGTAATCAGTGATTACACTCTCTCAGGTCAAGATGGCTCAGTTCATTTGAAGTTAGATGTTCCAGCAGACTAATGCAGCTTCGTGAATGCTTTTGTTGCAGACTAGCTACTATAATAACAGAGTGGGGAGAGTCAGAAGCTCCATCTACTCAGAACTCTTATTGGTTCCTTTTTTATCAGAGTCCATTCAGCTGCTCTCTAAGGGATGTAGGGGCGTAGGAGTACATTTGGCTCTGTGCTCAGACTTTTATTGCGATGCAGAGATCTCTCCACTGTAGGAGAACAAAGGGTCTTCTACAGTAAGTGTGCATGGTTGTGGGCTCTGAGAAAAATCCCTAGGTAGAAGGTGTATTTCTTGTAAATTTGGGATCAGTGTGGACGACTCGCATGTTGTACTGTTGGGGTTCTTTTGAAGAATGATGAATAGGGATTGGACTGGCAGAATTTAACATGTCCTATTAATCAGGGCCTAGAGAATTGGGGTTGGGGTGGGGGGGGGTTAACAGCATGTACTTGGTGGAGTGCTGTCTTGCATTAAGGGCTAATAACCTCCCTTAGAGTCAGCACAGCAACCCCCTCTCCTCCTCCTCTCTTCCTCCCACCTCCATCACCACAGTTGTATTTATTAGGGGCTGCAAGGCCACGGTGATGAGACGATCAATATTTCTGGGATGATGAGGGAGAACTCATGCAATCTCTCTCTCTCCCTATCGCTCTCTGTTCCTCCCTTGGCAGGGCTTCAGCAGGTAGAGAGATCAAAGCAGAGAGGACCTCTGAGATGCTGTTGAAGGGGAGACTGATGAAGTCCTCTGTGCTGTGTGTCCTCTAAACACACACACTTCATCACACTGTCCTATGTCCTTGCTATGTCCTGATTAAAAAGTTTGACCTGACGTATTTTATCTCAACTAGAATTAGTGTTATCACACTTATTCTGTTGCTGTGTTACTGTGTGCAGATCAAAACAGAAATGTCTGCAGTTAAAACAGAAATAGAAAGTCCTGTACCTGTAAATCTCTTAACGCATGTTATCACGTTGAATTTGAGTTGAAACAGCTTTTAGAGGATATAGATTGTGGTGCTGTTGAAAGTTATTGCATAAAGGTGGTGAACAACATTGTTATCTCTCACTTAATTATGGTCTGGAACTGCACCTTCCAGTAGGCCAGTAGGTGCACATTAATAATACATGTGTATCATTAGAACATTAGTTCTCGTGCCTTCTAGTAGCTATTGTGCACAGGTGCAAAAGTGAGATTATGATGATGAAAGGTAAGAGCTCAGAGTGGTGGTTGATAACAAAAGATAAAACTTTACATTAGTTCCTGTTGTTATTTTAACCAAAACAATGATCTTTCCCTAATTTGTTTCTGTGTGTGAAGGTGGCACAGTTAACATTTTATTATTGTAGCCAAGATGATGACGGTCCGGCGCAAGATAAGGACATGAGGCAGTGTAAACTGCCTACTGAGCTGAATAGGAGGTGGAGTAGGGCTCTACTAATCCATATCAATTAATGTTTTTACTTAAGTAACTAGATAGCTTGTATCCATGTACACAGTACATGCAGTACAGTAATTTGGAAGTGTGGCTCACAAATGTATGTTTTTCATGCCACTTCATTGCACAATTGTCCTTGTCTGCAGGTGATTATATACAGTATATACAGTACTTTGCAGAAAAAAATTTAGTCATATCTTATGTGTGTCTATTGTATTAAACTAATATTGTAATATTTGTAAAGTGTTTTCATATTGAGCTGTGTATTTTTATAAAAATCCATTTAGGTTCAATTGTTTCTCACTAGCTGAGAGGATTAGAGGAGTAATATCTGCTAGATTTTCTGCCTCTGCAACAGGGATCCTAGCAAGCAGGGTAGGGGCTTTGTCAGTGTGACTTTTCTAGCATCTTAAAGCTTTTGCCAGCTATTGGCCCCCAGCAATGCATGCCTTTTTGTCCTAGTTTGGATATGGATGGCTTTTCATGTATTATCACTTAGCAGGTTCTCAGTGTGCTGGAGTCCCTGAGCGGAATTGTCCACCACACATATTCCAATTTACACAAGTACAAGCCAAGATGGGCTCATCTGCGTTATTTACAAAATGCATGCATGTGCTTTCGGTATAAAGCGAGGGCTAACATGTACAGATGTGGATTGCAGCATCAGGCTTTTCGCTGATGCACGGCTGCAGCAGATGGGAATAGCTGCCTAGTGATAACAGCACCTCCAGGAATGTCAGGATTGCTTTCTCTCAGTGGTTAGTGGCACTCCAACGGCTGCTGATACATTATAAATCATTTACACAGTCATTTCGGAATGCAATATCCTCCTTTAAATGCTGGCTTTTCTTCTCTATTGTTATTAGAGTGAACTCTGCGGTAGGCTCTCAAGGCTGAGGGGGACCCTAAGCCACAGAAATTGAAAATTGATCAGGTAGTGTGGGAAGGTGTTGTCGCTGGCACCACCGGTTCACCCTGGGATTTCTGATTAGCATTTATAGCTTAGTCACAAGAGGCACCCCTGTTGCCTGCAGCCACGTTCTCCTCTGCACCCTCTTCTGTTCCCAAAAAAGTGATCTATTAAAAGAGCAAACAAAGGAGTTGAAATTTCAGTTTTAGTTTTTTCTGTTCATATCTATACCACAGGGAGATGTAGGGAAATGCTGCACAACATAAAGCATAACATGAAACTTTTATCACGTTGTTATGTTCCTGTGTATAACTCTTGCCGCTGGCTTTTAGTATTTCTATTCTTGTAAATATGGCACATTTTTACCTTTTAACTAATAATGTAAACACTAGACTTTGAAGTAGAGGGTAATTACCTGCTGACAGTTGATGTGTTTCACATTTCAATTGTCCCATTAGCATTATTAGGTGTGTTTTGACAAGTTGTCCAACAATTAATTGCAATATCTAAGTCAAAGGCAGGTTCTTGATTTTGTGTCGTGTTTATGTGAGCTGTTTGATATCATGACAGAAAAGGAATCCACAAGTCAATAAAAATAACTGGTTGACTGTCAAGGATGTTAATTTTTCTGTTCTCTTTTGTGTTGCAGTACGGGCTAGAAGATCTGACAAGCGGAGAGGGGACAGTGAATAAGGATCTGACTGCAGAGAGGAGCTGCATAGCTGTGACTGTTTTTCCTCATCTGTAATCTCGTCGGGCTCCAGTATCACAGCTGATGACTGTCCCTCAGGTAGCTGAACTACAGGGCTGAGCGGAGAGCCTGTGTGTTTGCTGAGGGAGTGCCCCAGCTTGTATGTTGGTCAATTGCAGTTGCACTCGCTCACAAGGACCATGTGGTTTTCTCCAAGGAGAAGTCGTCTCCCCTCACAGAACTGGCATGGTGCCCAGAGTTGCACCAATTTCAGCGTGTCCTTGTGGGTGTTAAGTTTTTGTTGGTGCTTTGTGGCCGTGAGAGGTCAGAACTACCACCCCACTGTGAACACGCAGTATGGGAAACTCCGAGGGGTGAGGGTACCCCTGCCCAGTGAGATTCTGGGGCCTGTGGATCAGTACCTGGGGGTTCCGTATGCTGCCTCTCCAGTTGGAGAAAAACGCTTTATGCCCCCTGAGCCTCCTTCTTCCTGGTCAGGGATCAAGAACGCCACCCACTTTGCTCCTGTCTGCCCACAGAATATTCATAATGCTGTTCCAGAGATCATGATGCCAATATGGTTCACCTTCAACCTGGATATAGTTACCACATACATACAGGATCAACACGAGGATTGTCTTTATTTAAACATCTATGTTCCAACAGAGGATGGTGAGTGTGTCGCGTATACAGGACGAACCCAGCCTCTGCTTCTCTTCTTCTCTGTCTCTACCTTCTTTTCTTTCTGTCGTTTCTCTAAAATGTTGTGTCACTTCAGTATTTTGCGAGGAGCATGACCTGTTGTCTGGCGCATGCTGTGTCCGTGTCCATCATCTCAACCTTCCATCTTGACTTGATCTTTCATTTAGTCTTTTCATCAACTCTCCCCTTCCATGCCACTGTTAGAGGTTCCTCTTTTGATGACTAAATGACTTATTAATATGACTGAATTAACAAAAAGAAAAAAAAAACATATCTAATCATACAAGAAAAAGATTGGAAATACTTGGTGCACCTTCCTACCCTCACTGTCTTGACTGTTCTTGGGATATTAGCCATTAGTGAATAGTAGCTTGCCTCATAAGTGAATGATCTACTACTGTAGGGTTGGTGAAATATTCTGTCTGGTACATGAGAGGCCTGTGGCATCAGCCTGACCTATGTAAGACCCTTTACTATCCTGACTTTGTCTAGTTTGTCAATGCACAAAGCAAAATGTGACAGCAGATTTTGTGCAAAATGCAAACATAGATTGGGCTCTACCGTGACTAAAAGTCCTAAAAAGTTACAAATTTCTAGATGGTGAATCTGTTAAATGGGCCCTATTATTGCACCACTTGAAGGAGACCCACACAGGAAAATGGGCTTGAAATGTTAAGTGCTCTGAGAATCAAATAGGCAACGTCAAATAACACTTCCATCTAACAGATTAGAATGTGAATTGCCAAACTTTGCAAAATGTAGCCTCTCTGCCTTCTGTGTGGCTGTAATGGGTCTTAAATAGAAGTGCATGTGAATATGGGCTTCCTGTGTTCCAGGATGCAGCAAATTCATTCCACCATTTTGGAATATTTCTGCAGCAACACCCTAGTTACTTTCTCAACAGGTCTGTTGTTCATGTTGTTGATGATGACTGGGAGGGTGGGAAGAAGAGGGCAAAAGGTGTGAAGAGGGGGTCTGACTCAGTCTGAGTTGTTGCATGTCACATGCGATCTTTTCCAGAGCTCTCTGTTATTTTGTAGTTTTCCATTCATTTTACAGTCAAAAGAATATCCAAGGAATGTGCCAGGAAACCCAACAAGAAAATGTGTAGAAAAGGAGGTATGTAAAAGAAACAATAAATGAGGTCAACATGGAACGAAAGAGAGGAATTGAAAGAGTGAAAGAGAGAAGAGAGTGATGGGTGCATCCCTCCAAAGCCACCAATATCACCCCCTATCAACTCCCAAATCACAGTGCTAATTGGGATGAACATGGGACTTGTGATTCAGATCAACCTTCCGAGAGTCTGAGAGATGAGTGAGTGGTAGTGCTGTTTTTTTGTGTGTGGTTTGACTATGAGAACATGTGTCTAGGTGTTAAAATCCAAGTCCCTGAGTAAATGGTGGAGCTTTGTCAAACAACAGATTGTGATATATGAGAATAACATGCATTTATTTCTTTTATTGTATGGCTTGTTCATGTTTAAAATTTTATATTTTTAAGTTAGTTGCAACTGTTGATTAAGTCAGAGGCATGAGTGCTACTTTGAAATACTACAACATAAAATTTGACTCGGTATGCAAAGAACTTTAGTCATATTTCAGAGTACTCTGACAGCACTTAAGACAAAAGCTTATTGGAAGTATTTGTCAAACATGACACCTAAAAGCATCAGAGTCTCAGCCATTGATTAAATTTTCACTAAAAAGTTGTCGGCCACCTTTCTCTTAAATTTATTATTACCATATGTTAAAATAACGGGTTGCTGGGGTGTTTTATTGGCCTGACAGCTTTCATCTATTCACGTGGCAAAAGCTCAAACACTCTATAGTGGAGAAGCATAATACATTTTCGTTAGCAACAGCTAAAATCCCGCTGTTGGAGTTATTTTTCTAATTTTCTAAGTCAGCCTGAAGGCACTAGTGGACCTCCCAAGTAGCCTTAAGACTGTGATCCTGAGCATATCTTGCTCCACAGTAAAGATTTTGCTTCAGCTGGGAGACCTCTGCTGTTGATTTCCACAGATGCAGGAGGCAGCTATTGGCCTCACTCTGTGCTAGTACGCTTGTACATTCTGCTTTGGTAAACCAATTTTGTTAGAGACAGACTGGCCCTCCAGGCACTTCTGCTTCTGAATTAGTCCCAGTTGTGGAATATACACAGAAATATCTCTTTAATATTCCCCTTCCACTTGGAATTTTTCAATTATCTTCCCCATGTTTGGTAATGAGAAAATGGTTTATCATAAATTTCATATGTTGCTTTTGTGACACATCATTGTGCAGAGAGGTGATTGTTGCATAGTTTCTCTGTTGCTATAAACATGAAGGTTGTAATTTTCAGTCTTTCAGTCACCCTTTTTTTTTTAAACTCCTTCGACTAATCGTGGCTTATGTTGAATTAGTAGTGCAAATTAGGCAACGTAAAAAGCAACCTCTGAAGCATACTTTGCTTCTGATTTAAGTCTTGTTTGACAAATTCAGAGTGCATTGGGAAACAGTTTAGTATTGCATCAGTTCCTTCAAAGATTTTAATTGGTTATTTATGTTTCATAATGTACTGCATTCTAATGGGGCATCTGTTTTTTTGTTGTTGTTGTTTTTTTTAATGGCACAGCCTTCAATGGAAACCTGTGTAATGCAGTAGAGTCATACAAACTGTGCATCTTCAGTACACATCTCCACTAATAAATCTATAATCTTTATTTCAATGAATGCAGTTCTCCTGGAGGAAACAGTGATTAATTAAAAGACAGTATGGTATTTTCACTTTTTGATGAAATGGTTGTGTCATTGTTGCCAAGCAACAGTGTGGAGTTGTGGCAATAGCAGACTAAATGGCCCTCTTACCTAGAATGAAGCACCTTGGTTGCAATGGTGATGCCTGTCAAGTGAAAAAAAAACATCACCCATGAACCCAGTAAAATGTATCACACGTGATTTACATTCTTGTGTTTTATCAGGCAAATAGTTAGTATATAATACAGTGATTTGTACCATTTGAGCATGTGCAAATATTGTATGAAAGAGAATATTTTAAGTTGAAAAAGTGGTAGTAAGAATATACTGTATTAATAAAATTTGGCTTTAAAGGACTATTTCCCATTTTACATCTGAGGTAATCTATCTATATAGATTCCGTGCTGTTAGCATCCTAGTGGCTATTGTGCATCAAATGGTTTTCCATTTGATGCACTGATATCAAAGATGTGGCTCATTTTCTTCCATTAAACAACAAGAAAGCCCTTAAACCACACAGTAGTACCCTAACAAAAGATCAAAGACAGACCCATTCAAAAAAAAATTGACGGTTGAAGACAAGATTGTAGAAGCTGTTCTTTTTTTCTGTGTGGTCAGTTATTATTCAGCATTAGGGGTGTGTGTGGCTAATTTTGACAGTGCAAATTCTACAGAGTACTGGTCTTTCTCCTGAAACAGTTTGATGGTTACTTTGACTAAAATGTAAAGTACAGAATGACTGTTCCTTCTTTTGCTAGACTATTGCAGCACCACTTGTCCAAAATGTCTGAGCAGGTAGTGAACAAGGTCATGTGGAGATGGTCCAGTGTGCAAGACCAGCACCTTAGCCCAGTAAGTCCACCGCAACTTCTGAGGTGACCCTATATATACCATACACCCATACAGCACACAGCAGTGACAGAACTAGAGACATGGGAGCCTTGGTTATTTCACTCAATCATTTCCCTGCTCTGAGTCAGAGTGAATGGAGTGAAGAGAGGGGTAATGATGTGCAGGGACTCAGCTAAGCACTATTCAGTGTCAGTGTGCTACATTGACTTGACATGGGTCAGTTTTGCGAGGACAAGCCTTGATGAGGTCAATCATTCTTTAAAAGAGGTTTACATTGTAAAATTGATTGACAAACTGAAAAGAGATCTGCAGAATCCCATCATTTTGATGAGACTATCACCGAGGCAGAGTTGTGGTGATAAGGTGCACTCACTGTGCTGCATTCTGCCTGTTTATATAATATGCACATTATTTTCTACGGGGTTTATAGCATGTCTCTTTCAATGCTTGTAATCTGCTTGTAAACTTTGTCCTTAGAGTCCTTGACACTAGTCTTCCTGAATAACACTGCATTTGGGAGACACTCTGAGATCAACCTTCCTGACACCTAAATTCATCCCTCATCATGAGTCTATTTGAGATAAGTGCAGAGAAATCTGTTGTACATTTTGGCTTGATTTGGACCACTCAACTACCATTCCTATGCAGCCCTCACAGACAGCAGGCTGCCATGTGTTACACAGGCCGGTGCCAGTACTGAACAGCCTGGTCATTGCCAAACCTGTAGATTAAGTACCCCGGCAGAAACACTGGACATTTTTTCCTCTCACCAGATGACCTCCAGATGCTAGAGAGCGGGGGAAACTGCGAAAGAGCCACAATCCTGGTAAGACTGTGCCTGGGCCATGGCAGACAGTAACATACCATGGTAATCCCGTTGGTTGGCCGACTCAACTGTGCCTCAGGGAAGGAGGGGCTTCTCCCTGAGTGCTGCCGAGGAAATCTGTACGCTGAGCAGACAGGGCAGAAACTTTCCAAGAAGACAAGAACAAATATTGGCTTGTGTGATTTCAAAACAGAGCAGATGTCCCTCTTTGTTTGGAAGAAAATTACTTCTGTGATCTTCTATGATCATCTATCTGGGGCAGTTGTTGACCTCGGCGAGTGGAGGCTGTAATCAGCCAGTCATACTGAGTTGAGATGCAGGACACAACCTAAGCAGGAAGTTCCTCTTCAGAGGCCTCCTGCTGCTGTGCTGTCCAGCTTCCACAGTCAATCCAAGGCTCAATATCTCTGTTCCGTTCTTTGTTTATTCCAAACTAAAAGAGAAAATAGGACACAGCCTGTGGAGTCCTGAAGCCTGTTTAAAGGGGAAATCACAATTTGTTGCATCGAGGCTTAGTGTCTTATGTTAGTTTCAACATACTCTCTTTAGTCCATTAAATTGTGCCTCAAATTGAATGGATTATTCTCGCTCATGTTTTCATGCCTGCACCACAACGTACTGTATAGTATTTTAGACACATTTACTTGGATATGTATGTTGAACAACAGGATTCTAAATCTTTGCTTCTGAATGGTGTTTGGCCACCAGTCAGTGGTAATAGGACAAAAATGCAAAAAATGCAACTTTTTTCTTTTTAACAGACAAAACCACCATGTTTTCTCCTCAAAACACTTTGGAGTACATGCCCTCCTCTGCCCGTCATTTACAAAGCTGATTATTTTATTTTTTAAATTGAGAATTGTTTACATCATTTTCATTCCTTGCAGTCTTCTTTTTCAGTGCCTCTGTTGGTGCCTTACCACATTTCATGATGTGTTATTGCCACCAACTGTCAGTGGAATAGTGTGAAACCACAGCAGGATGTGTGTCCATGTGCGCACGCATGATACAAACAACACTGAGGATTTGTGAAGATTCTCAGTGAAGTTATCTGCAAGTTGAGTCATGGCAACATCTTTAGTCTGAAGTAGCTACTTGGATGAGTAGTGAAGGAAGTCCAGTTGCCATGACTCAAATTCCAGATTGCCCTTACTTATGGAGCAATGTTTTTTTCTTTTGCTACCTGAGGTACAAACTCTGCTTAACTTAAAAATCGTTGCTAAATATGTATAGTTTTAAGAAGCTCAAAGCCTGATGAATACTTGTGCAGGCTAATCTTATTTTTACTTAATACTGGGAACACATGGCTTATTGTGGATCACAAATAGAGGTAAGAGACCTCCACATTCAGGAGCCTGTGGTCTCTGTTAACCATGTCTCTTTCCATTATGGAGCTGTAGACTGACACAAAGACATCTTGGCGGCCTTTTATTTGTTATTTTGTATTTTGGGAACAGCTGAAGCTCGGTGTGAGTTTTGGCTGTCCTTTACTGCAGGATTACAGCCTCCTTAACCTTTTAGCTGCATTCTCCATCATTCTCTCTTATGTGTCCCTCCCAAGCTGTTCCCTAACCCTGATACCGGGAGACAGATTGAAAGATGGAGAGAGAGAGAGCTAGAGAGAGAGAGAGAGAGAGAGAGAGAGAGAGAGAGAGAGAGAGAACGATAGGAAAAGACATAGGCAGCAGAAAGACAGGAGGAAAGACAGATCCAGGCACTCTGAAAGACTAAAATGGCCACCTGAGGATTAGAGACTGAATATAACTGCACCAAATTGTCAAGGCTGCAACATTTCACATTTCACTAAGTCCCTTTCCACATTCTGACCTTTCTGATATTTAACTCCAAGGCCCATCTATTGTCAGCGAACCTTTTTCCAGCAAAGGAAAGGCAGTTAACATTCAGCCTTTCCACAATGTATTGAGTGAATTGTGGATTCAGTCAAGAAGTCTCTAGAGTCTAAGAGCACTCTCTCTATCTGTATGTGAGTGAGTGTGTGCACATATGTGTGCATGCTTTGGTTTATTCACTCAAAACTCAACTCCTGTTGAAATGTTAAATTTCAACACTTTTTCTGTGTTTTTTTTTAATCAGATTTGATAATTGTGACATTTTTCTATTTTGCTTGTGCTTCTAGAGGCCATCATTTTACAATTTTTAAGATCCTTTTTAAAGATTTAAGGTCAAATAAAGGCTCCCTTGCCGAGTCATTACAGATGTCACATGCTTCCAGTTCCTGAAGTAGATTCAGCGTTTGACACACACAGATTCACAGACGACACAATCCAAAGTAACAGGACTTCCCTGTTAACACCTGCTGTCCAATCTATGCCTGTCTAAAGCACTATCACTCGATAATCTCACTGTTTTACCTCCACAGTGGATCCTAGAGTTACCATAATAACTAAAGAACCATAAGGAAGACTGCTGAAGTAGGTGAAAACATTTTGTTTGGGTGTTCATCCTCACATCTGTTACTCAAAACATGTAAGATAATTTTTCCTCCTCTACCTGCTAATATGAAAAAATGCGCAAGATAATAAAAAGCTTAATTTAGCCAATAACTACCTCATGTCCAAATGATTGAATATATATATAC
>JAUYWH010000002.1:8386670-8441651 GCA_034779795.1 Ctenopoma multispine
CATACTATATGTTTGTAAAAAAAGAATTAAACAAAATTAGAATATTGTAATACATTTGTATTAAATTAGTCAGGAGAGCATGGCCTAGCTCACCTGGCTTTCATCTTATGCTTTCCAAAGGCTAATGCAAAATTAAAACCCTAGCCACGTTTCTGCACAACCTTCCACAACATCGTTCCCACTGCTTGCTGCAGCTCATCATCCAGTAACATCTTATTGCCAAACACACTGTACACACAATAGTTATGCATTTAAACGAAAAATAAGTTATAGTCATGTTTGGATAACTAAAACTCACATAGCAGCTCACACAGACTGTATTGTTTATCATCCCGATTATACAAAACTGATGGACAAATTGAACAAGGTCATTCAAAAGGCGTCTCCTCTTCAGAGCTAAATGCACTCAGTAAATGTCATGACACTCAGCCTATTACGTTATGTAATATATTACATCAATCAATTAACAGTGGATGGGCTATTCATATACAGCAGTGAATTCATTCAAATAAAAGCTACTTATGTTAAAGAGGGTTATATTGCTTCTGACTTCTGTGTCCACACTGTGTGTGTGTTATGGCGTCTTTCCCTGACTTTACCTCACTGAACAGCTTGTCCACATGAATGACAGAGCCAATTTCTTAATAAGTCCCTTTGTGACCTATTAGTGAATATTGGATATACCTGGTCACGCTGTAAGTGCATCATGTGACAGGAGAGGAAAGACTGTGTAATGACTAAAGTGGAAAGAGACCTGGGTTTCCCACAGCTACTTTTTTAGCCATGGAGGCAAGATCCCAGATCCGCATGTATCTTGTTATATCATGACAAATCCAAATCCAAGGTCACCCAGAAAATATTAGGATTTAAAGTTTCAAGAAATGCTCATAAAAATCTGGTGCTAGATGAGAGATCAAGGATTTTGTGTAAATGTAAAATTCTCCCAAAACACCTTATTCCCTTTAAATTTTTTCAGATGATGATAGAATATTGGACGGATCTAGACCATCTGACTGACCAACACTGATGATCTGCTGCTAGTCAGCAATAAAAATAATTATACATAGCTGTCCGACCAGTTTAGAACACCACTGTGTAAGTCATAGGTCACAATTGGACTTGTACTCTATATTTATACATGCTGTGCAGCCGCTCTAGGGAACGTAATTTTTAGACTAACATGTAGCACAAGGACAGCAGCACATTACCTATTGTTTAGGGCAAAGAGACAAGCTGAAATAACTGCACACATCACTGAGTATACATGATACACGAAATGTTGTGATTTATTCAAATCTCACCCCCTCCAGGGGAGTGGCGGTCCTGTACATGCTTAAAACCTGTTCTTTCGGCAATTGTTTGCATCCTGATTTTTATATTATTAAGCCTTTCAGTAGAAAAATAATTAATAAAATTTGACATTTTTGTAGCCTCTTTAACTGGATGTCAAAGTTAGAAATTAAAGTCAGAAACATGTAAAGTCTTATTTAAGCATACAGAAACCATGTTAAAAAAATAGAATTATTTCATATATATGATTTTAGAAAAAATCTGTGCAGTAAAAAAACCATAATAAAAAGTGTTTCTTCTGAAAATGCCAGTTGTGTATGACTCTGCTCCAAATGTACTATGATAATAGTGGAGTTTTGTTTAACCTACCTTCTGCAAAGTGTGTTTTTTTTAACCAGCATTGTCTTTTTTTAGATTGTATACTGTTAAAATGTTTATTTTCACCTTGTTGTTTATCTTCTCTGTGTTAATCTGAAATGTTCTAATGGGAATTTTGTATTCTATGTGATATTGTTCTTATTAATATATTCTCAAATCCAGTTTTTTTATTAGACTGCCATGATTTACCAAACATGCTATTTTGAATTTCCGTGTGCCTCTCTATGTCTCTGCCTGCTTCAATAACAGGGGTCCATGCAAAAAAACAGGGCGAGGATTTATCGGATAACGACGGTGATGAAGATGAAGGTATTTTCCATGGTGAACAAAGATGGTGCATGATTTTTTTTTTCTATAAAATGTCATGTTTTCTGATCATTTGTATTTTTTGTTTTATTTAATTTAGTTTTTATTTGCAAATGCAATCACCAAGCACCCATGTCACAATCTATAGAACAATGTTGTCTTTGGTCAAATGTTTGTGTGTATGAGTGAACGTGAGGTCTTCTGTTCTCAAGCATCTAAATTCAAGCTGTGGGTAGAGTGTTTGGCTTATAAGAGTCAGATCGCATCTGGTAGCTGTCCGAGCCCAGGTTGAATCATTTAAAAATCTCACATGATGACCTGAGCAACTGTTATTACAGTTGTAGAGGCAATAGTGAGAGCCCCTTTACAAGGTGTGGCAAGAATGGCAGAGGGAAAGTGCAAATTCAGACTGTTCACCAGGTCTGCCGGCAGATTTAGATGAGGTGCGGCAGTTCAGGAGTACTGCTGGAGAGGATTAGAGGTGAGAGGTGTAGAAAATGGGAAGTTGCTGCTCAGCAATCGCATTGTTCACTTTCCATATTTATCTTGGGATATTCCTGGCTCAGTGTGGATCTCAGCTGAGATTAGAATGAGAGACGATCCTTGTGGTGCAACAGAAACAGCTTAAGTCTCTGAATCTAAGTCAAACCCTTGATATTGCCCCACCCTTGTCTTCCTTCACTAGCATAGGGCAGGTGATGCAAGTATGATGTTGGGTATCAAGGTAAAGCTCCCATTTTATACTCCATCGCTTGTTAAGGACAAATAGGATTTTTTTTTAAATTATGTGCGAATTTCACAAACAAGATTTAACTGCATGTATGGAGCAAAGCTGTTTGGGGCTATAGCACACGTTTAGGGCTTATGGACCTTACATTTGGCAGCAAAACTGAAATGGTAATTCACTTTCAATTACGTTATACAGTATGTCACAAATTTTGGAACAATGAGCAACATCTTTGCTTCAGTTCACGCTTTGGGCCAATTGGCCAAGGTTTTTTCAGGTGTTTAAAGGGTTATAGAGAGGCTCCTTCATCTTTGCCAGTGGGCTCATCTCTCACAAAGATGCCTCATGCTGGCCTTGATCACAGAAAGGGGAAGCATTGCCATGGCACCACTTTGACACACAGGTGTTTCCTCATTCAAGCTCAGGGCGAGCTGTTGCAACTGAAGCCAAATCGCCTTAAATTTTTGACTTTGTGTATATGTGTGCACATGTGTATGTTTGTCTTCTTTCAAGCAAACCCACATGCGTCAGTGTATGTAGTCCTAAGTCCATTCAAAATTGCTGACAAGTGCCAATCCCTTTGTCTGGCAAGTCTTTGCATGCGTACACAGTGGCTTGGTCTCCAAGCTGTTGTGCAAGACTAGCCTCACTGAAAATTTGACAAGTCTTTTCTTTACTGAGCGCAACTAATGCTATTTACAGAGCATCACCGTAGAAGCACAATACAGTCCCAGCAGAATCTCTACCACAGCACTGTAACTAATGCATGTGTGACAGAGTTGGCCATCAATCTCTAAAGATGCTCCAGAAGATTTTCATTGTTTTGGAGAATGTATCTGTTTTGAACTGTCAGGGCCCGAACCATGAAACTAGTGTTCAGGGACATTCCCTTGTTTCTCTGTAATTTTGGTCAAAGAAAATAGTTGCTTTTGTAAAAAAACAGTACTTTTCTCACTGCAAGATTGTTGAGTACACTGCACAAGCCACAAAGTCCTTGTAAGTTGTCTTATATGCTACTGCTCTCACAAGTGGCTGTACTGTTATTGCAGGTAGGAGCAATCTCCTTGTCTGCATTAAATGTACTGCATGCATTACTGATGAAAGTCAAACATTTGTATTCAAGTTAAACGACAAGTAGAAACAGAATACAAGCAAAACCCCCCACTTTATCTGATGCATCTCTTAACCACATATTCTCATTCAGAGAGCTGCTGTCTTGTCTGGTTTCCCTGTCTAACCCCCTCCATCTCTCAGTCTGTTCATCCCAGCATTACCATGCTGTCTCAGTTGGCAGTCTGACTATCATGGGCTAATTCTCTCCCTCCCTCTATGATACTTGAGCTGCCCCTAATTTCTGTTATAACCCTTCAGATATGCTCTTAAATTCTAATTTGGTTCAGTTTTATTGGGACAATAAAGAATTTCTCACACTGCCAAAGAAATGTAAGTAACATATGTAATGGAATAGTAATATGTAGATTTACAATAAAAAGGCCATGAAACAGCTAATAAATGACTTTCAGCCGAGGTGAGAAGACAAGCTCAGTGAAATCTGCAGCAAGAAATATAATGATCTTTTTATATTGCGTATTTCTTTCTGTCCACTAGCTGTCCCCGAGGCTCTCCCTCTTAGCCTTTCTGTTTTGTTTGTCTCTTCCTGTGTCTCACTGTCTTCTTCTTTGTGTGTCCGCCTGTCTGTCAGAGCAACAGTCAACCCTCTGGCACCCCCAAAGTGCATTCAAATTCTACACAACACTCCTTCCAGCAACACAGAGTGTGTGGGCCAAGTTGCTGTGATTTACACCAGCCCACAATCAAGACTCAATTTTACAGAGGCTGTTATTGCACTGTAAAAGGGAGCACAAGCCTTCAATCACCTACCTGCTGTTGTTAGATAAAGGTGGGCATGTAAATAGAGGAAATGGGGCTGTGTAGGAGCTACATCTCCCAGATGGAACATGGCTGTGCTGCTGAGGTACTATGCCCAGTGTTAGGCAGAAAGAGGCAGCCGACTACACTCCACCTCAAGTGTCTTGCGCCATTGCTGCCTCGGCCCTTTCCCACTGATGAAAAATAGATGTGTGTGTGTGCGTCATTTGGCACTTTGAGATCCTAGTTCTAATCAGGAGGAATGCCTCCCTCCAGCATGAGTGTATACACACACACACACACACATGTGCCTGCACCTTCATTAAATCAGCCAACACACACACACACACACACACACACACAAAAACACAAGCTCTGAAGAAGACAATACACACACACGCACACACAAATGCACACATATACCCTAGCCCCAAGAGAAGCTCTCCATCGTTGCTGTGCCAGGGAGCAGAGCTGAGCTCCACCTGCCTGGGTATTACCATTAATTCCATTGCACAGACCTGACTGGATCCCCATCCAGCAAAGCCCTCAGCTCAGCTCAGACAGCCTGGAGAGTGGTGAATCGACAGCGGAGGCAATTCGCATACCATTCTCTCCATTCTGCCGCTATCCTATTCTCTCTGATGTGGCAGGCATGAGGAATCATGCCCCCTTGAAGCCCATTTATGCAAAGATATTTGGGATGCTGCTGCTCAGCTTCTTTCCAAGATAAGCATTGCTTCTAATGACTGATCCACAAGGGCATCATTTGAGCCATTTGAAAGGATGGGCAAGCCAGACTGTTGCTGCCATCTTTCTTCGTTATCGTTTACTCTTGAGTGGCACAAAATAATTGGCGATGCAAAAACATGTACAGTAAAAACATGGTGTTTTTGAAAAATCAAGACTGGGGATAAAGTAGAATTATTTCACTGAGGCACTTTACTGCCACTTTACTTATGCATTGGCACATCACATCTGAGCGTTGTTTTGCTATGTGCCCTATGATGTGTTCATTGGTGTGCTATCATCCCCCCTCAGTGAGTTTGTGCGGTATATTGTTAGCTTTTGTGCTCTCACCAACGGGTCTTCCCTGACAGACCAAAAGGCTGGTCTCCTTCTACACAAGTAGCAAACACCTTCCTGTGTAGCTTAGAAATGAAAGCATCTCTACATCTTCCTCCTCTCATCTCAATCCTGGCCAGATGTAGAGGGCTTTAGCTAATAGCATTGTAGGCTCTTACTGTGTCTTCCCTTGTATCCGCTTGCAGAGCGAGTATCTACGTATCTCAGTCTCTCTTTTCTCTCTGCCTTTTTACATACACTGCTCTGTCTGTCCTGTTTCCAACATCATATTTAACACACAAACACACCAGCTAGGGAGCAAGAAGTCACCTTCACACAAAGGTCATTCCTCCCATTACATCCACTATAGTGATGTCACGATTCAAAATAGAGGCACACACTGTCACAGCCACATCTTTTCAGGTACCCAATGCTACGTTTCTTTGTATACATAAAGGCACACCCCATAAATGTCAAGTGTTGTGTAGGAAACTGTGGATTCTGACATTCTTCAACTATGAAGGTGCTCTTTTCCTTTGCCCTTGCCATCACTTCTGAGGGTCTACAGGCTCTGAAAGTCCATTGACTTAAAATAGCAACAGCTATTTTTTTGTGGTCCTCCTTCCACTGTCTACTGAGTCCAAAATAGAAAAATTGTTTCCTTAACTTTATTCATTCAGTCTAATGGGAATATTAAGCAGAAACCTAGTGACATTCGGAATACTGTCACGGGTTTGTACAGTGGTGCAATCTGCTGTACAAAGTTGGTGTAATTACTCTGCCTGTTTTGCTTCTCAGATAAACTATAAGCAGTTCTACAATGCGAGCATGGCCAGTAATGGACTTGTCATAAGTCAAGTGTGAAGCTTGGCCTGACAAGAGCACTACAGTAGGGTGCATGTCATGTCCTGCCACATCAGGACATTGTCACCCATTCCCCCCACCTCAGACCTTGTTGATAGTCGCTGACAGCCACCATGTTTCACCGAGTGTTGACACAGTGAATGCCACCAACACTTATCTCGACTCGCCTTTGTCCTGTCCTACTCTGGAGTGTCACGGCCGGTTCTGGGGGCGCTCAACGTCGGATATATGTCTGACTGTTTTCAGAGGAGTGAGAGGCAAAGGACAAATGGTGGAGGTACAGGGCTAGAGAGAAAATAGGATAGAGAAGGAAGAAACGAGTTCTCCCAGCCCTCCTGGTGGGTTTCACTTGCAGAAGCAACGCTTACAGTCTCAGCTCAGGCCGGAGTAATGCCTCCCACTGGCACTCCAATCAGTCCAGAGCCACTGTGATGCATCTATGAAAGGTTGTCCTCATCAGGTCCTGGTAAAATTTATGTGCTGATTTATGTGATGTATTTTCAAGTTTGACTATCCCCAATACTTCTATTTAGAGTGATGTGCAACAAACTGAAAAGTGTTGATTTATTCATTTATGGGCAATTTTCAATTTATTTTCTCTACGGTGATACAATAATTTTCTGTTCACAGAATATGTAACGGGAGTGTATGAGTGTGTGTCACTGTATAGTAAATGCTGCATGATCTCACTTATCTGGGTGAGAGAACTATGTGAGAAAATGATGTGTTACTGTGCATAAATTGTTTCTGTTCAGCTCACTCTTCATTGCACATCGGCTTTCATCTACATTTTTATCATGCACATTTTTGTGTTCATCTCCAAAACATCAATACATGAGTTTATTTGTCTCTTTTAACTCATTGTGCATGGAGTTCTATTGCAAATATACTTGTATATGTATGTATATTAATAAACATGTTTCTGTTTCTTTGACGGCACAGAGCTCTGTGCTCCATTTTGATGCCATGAATATGTGTGTTGATGTAACAATGTGTTTGCCTCAGAGAAGTAGTGAATCACAAAGCAGCTTTTCGAGGTAGCCACTTAGTCACATATTTCACTAGATTAGGCCATCCACAGCCGCTGATAAGCTTTGTGCTGATTGGTTAAGAATAGCTACTTACCTCATTACCTCCAAGTGAAGCTGTCCTGCAGCCCAGATGTGGATGTATCCAGAAACAATGATAATTTTTTCCACTGTAAACCAAAGTCCAATTGGGATTTTTTACATGTATATTTTCCTCTGACACAAATCAGTGTCAATGAGAACAGTGTATCACATCTATGTGACACCTCCCACATCAGATCAAGTCAATAAATAGATTAGAACAAGTGCAGCTTCAATGTCTTATATCGCTCTCCCAACGGGATTTAACAGTTGTCATGGAGACATGATGTGAATCAACAAAAGAGGTGACTGATAACATTGACATGACTAATCTTTTTTTTTTCTTACTTCTGCTCCCTGTATCTTCTTCCTCTTTGCCATTCTCTTTGTATCTGTGACCTGTTTGTTTGAATAGCTTGTGTAGGATATCGTTTTGCAGTTTTCCTCCCTTTCTCCCCCCTCCTCCCCTCTCTGACTTTACCTTTCATGCTTTCTCACCCCATGCATCCCCCTCCTTCTCTCGTTTAAGACAAGTGTGTGCAAAGAGAGATGTCAGCTATAAATCACATTTCACTGTGTAGCCTTCTCAGATACCAGCGAGATAAAGAAAGCCATAAATACGGCCACATTATATACAAGTTATTGCTTGCTTTTAAACATAACAGGGACATGAATAACCAAAGGAATTATGATTGAAAAAAACTGTGACTCAAGGCTGAGCTCTGCTATAGGGCTACAGAAAAAAAATAAAACGTGCTTCTACAAAACGCATTTAAGCAGTTGTCCTCAGTGTTGAGCATTCTAATGCGACGGGCGCATACAACGAGCAGTTCCTTCAGATGGATGCAGATTGGGCTGTGCAGGATGTGGTCTGCGATTAGCTGTTCTTGAGGATTTTGAATTTTGGCTCTCAGTCACCATAGCAACCAGAACACAATACCACCCTTTTGACTCTGAGCCCATTTCTTTCTCTTTTTTCTTTACTTGTTCCTTTTTATGTCTTGTTTTATGTATTTTATTCCTGTCTTCCCTTTTTATTATTTTCCTTTTTTCCTGCCTTTTCTCCTTCCTTCCTTCCGGTCTGTTTTTGTGTCGCTCCCTTTCTCTCTCTCTCTCTCTCTCTCTCTCTCTCTCTCTCTCTCATCCTCACTCTTTGCCCTCCCACCCTCTCTCATTCTCACCACTCTCAGGGCTTAGTGGAAAAAAAGAGGAAGCAGGGAGTTGGACAGAGATGGAGGGAAGGCGGGAGAGAAACGGGGAGAGACAGGGCAGAGTCTGTGAGTGAAAGTGATACAAAGAGAGGGAGGGGAAGACGAGAAGCTACACAGAACGCGGGGGGAGAAGGAGTGAAAATGAGAGAGAGTTTCTTGTCTTGTCTCCCAGCTCGAGCTAGCCAGTCAGTAATTCAGTCTATTCCTCAGACAGAGGCTTTTTTCTTCCCTCTACCTCTGGATGTGCTTTATCTGGCTGGAGTGTCGCTCCAGCTGGGTATTAAGTCCTAGTTTGGGAATAAAATAAACAAATTTTTACTAAAACCGAAGCACAAATTTAACTGGCTGCAGTGCGAAGTAAGAACGTGCAAATAAATAGTTGCACAGAGATAGGCCTGTGAAAAAAAAAAAGAGGCACACGGTAGCATTGTGTAATTAGCTGGTGCGTTTTCCCTATCACTGTCAGGCCAGATTAGCATTCTCCCTGGTTAGGAGATGTGTCAGAGTACCTCTCTCTTTGTTCTCCCTAATGGCTTCCTGCATGTCTATATTGGGATGTGGGTTTGCCTCTTGGAAGGCAACACACACAAAAAAACACACATAACCATAATAGTTTGTTTTTTAAGGAGCAAAGGGCAAGCAGCTTTTTTATAACCTACATGGCCAGTTACTATAAAGTAATAGAGTTGAGCTCTACATAATGAGTGGATATCAATTTGTTTCTTAAGGAACAGATATGAGAGAATATAGCTTCCATTTTCACAATAGGTCAGCAGACTGTATCTTTGCAGCTGGTATCTGGGAGGTGACCGTCAGCTTGTCTGTTTGTGTCCACCATGTACTGTATCTGAATCTGAGATGACCCTTGATCGGACTGGGTGGACGGCAATGTGAATGTGTTAATGATGGCCGCTCTTGCAGACATACGAGATACTGGTGCCAAGCCCGTGATGGTCTACATCCATGGAGGATCCTACATGGAGGGGACAGGCAACATGATCGATGGGAGCGTCCTGGCCAGCTATGGAAATGTCATCGTAATAACTCTCAACTACCGCGTCGGAGTCCTGGGTAAGCTTCTCTTTTTCCTTCACTTCCTCCTTCAAGGGCATTTTTCTGGGGCATCTTTGTAGGGCAGCTAGGTGTAATGAGCACTGCTGATTGCCACACAAGCTCCAAATAAGGCAGAAGGAAAAACACAGTAATGTAAATGCGTGGACTCATTCCTGTGCTTCTTGTTCGTGTAGTGGTCATGTATCAAAATCACAGTAATTTAGCGCAGTGAATGTGGGTTTGTTGTTGTGACTGGGGTTTAGAATAAATTAAGAAATTATTGTAATGAGGTTGAAAAAAAATGATGAGATGGGTGTGAAGCTACAGAGATAGAGGAGAAGAAGAGAGAACTGTTAGGGAGAACGAGGGGTTCTCGCTCTGAGTTGCGGTTGGTTTCAGATTGACTCACGCAGCTGAATCCTCTTTCAGACACTTGTGTGTGTGCGCGTGTGTATGTGAGGGAGAGCGAGAGAGAGAGAGAGAGAGAGAGACAGGGATCGGAGAAACAGAGAAAGAGACAGAGCAAAAAAGAGGGAGAGAGAGCTCCATGGAAACAGCTGCAGCAACACAAAATGGAGTTTGTTAGCAGACTACGCAAGCTTTGTACCTTTTCCATCCATCTCTTTGACACAGCTGATTTCCCTCCTCACACATTTTTTTACATTTAGAGTGGTTGTGTACCTACCACAAACACTTTGAATATAAAATGAAATTACCATGTTGTTTGCTTAGAGAATATTGCCTCAGATTTCATCCAAATTGTTGGCAGCTGTTAACATAAAGGGACTTGCTCGGGTTATTTTACAGTATCCGTTTGTTATTTTCAACATTTAGAATGAGAAGACCCAAACCAACAATTTGTAAGTCTGTGTCTCAATACTGTCAGACCTATCCTGTCTGTGGCGCTCGGCCTCAAACATTTCTCCCAACTGAAAACATTTTGTAAATGTTAAAAAACTACCCACAAGTACACTATGTCATTATATTCTTTTAAAGAAGTAATTCAATCTACATACAAGTGTGATAAATATTGTATATGTCCCAGTGTGGTTTCAGCCTGTGAATTTAACTCCCTCTCTCAACTTCCTGTTGAAATGGTGATAAAGTATTGAATCTTGAATCATTATTTCTCTGTGTGGATTAAAGTGAACAAACATTAATTGAACAGAAGCCTCTGCTGCTATAATTTAGTATAACAGCAGCACAAGTACAGCAAAGTCATAAAGTCAGCAAACTGACTCAGTAATGTGAGATACACAGCAAAACCTATCAAAAGTTTGTTAACACTAGCGAGCATTAGCGACTATGAGTGCCTGGTGAATCTTTCTAGCTGCAGGATAGACTCAAATAAATCAGGATCATACTAAAAGAACATATCAAACAACGCATTGCTGTGGCTGATCAATGTGTTTTAGAATAATTTTAGACAGAGTATTCAGTGGCACAGAGAAGCTATATCAAACCTGTCTCCTAGAAATTATGTGTCTATGCAACTATGCTGCAAATGCAATTAGGTTTTTGTACATGATGTAATGGATTATTTTCTGATTCAACATCTTTTTTTAACAAGTGCTACATTTCTTAACAGAAAGCAGGTACTGCTCTAAAAAAACAATGAATTTATATACTATTGAACCTGATGCTGCTGATAACATGAATATTTAAGTTCATTTGTTAGACTTGTTTCAGGTTTGGGGAAATCTAAAATATTCAGGCCTTGTTAAATTTAAGCCATATACAGATTTGAGGAACAGATTTTTTAGGAAATAGAGTTGGTTATTTAAGTAAATTGCAGCGATGCACATTGGCTCAATTTCACATATTGTACAACTTATGATAAGTTAGACATACTTGCTTTAAAGTGGATTCAAAGACAAACAGATTTGGAACCACATCGGTTTTGCTACTCACACTAATCAGAATCAAAATAAAATTCATTTTAATTTGTGGAGTAGCAAAATAAATGTCATGTGACCAAAAAAGCACTCTAACAAACACATTAAACACATAACCATAACAGTGGGCATGTGTATATTAACAGGATGAGTACATCAATATGCAAAGAAGCAAACTATAGATACACACAATTGTACATATAAATATGAATAAAAAAAATAAATAAATACATATATGACTTTGTTGATTGTTGGTTTTGGACTTTTGATGTCAATTGTAAACAATAAGAAAAATTCTAAATGTCACCACTCATATGCTTAAAGGAGTCATCAGGCTCACCCCGCTGCTCAGATAGCGCCACATGTCAATAGCAGGAGGAGCAGTGCTGTTTTATCCTCCAGGATGTTGAGATGACTTGTGTGGTTGAATCATGGACGCACAACTACATTCATCCTGAGACTCTTTTTGATGGAGATGAGAGCGCTACGGCCTATCGATTTTGTCATCAGGATTGCTTGCCTTGAATGCTCTGTGTTTTCCTCTGTCATTTTTGTGGAGTATCATTTTGAGCGTTGTAATCAGCCTTCAGGGCGGTAAGGTAGCTGGAGTACTGGCTGAGCACGCTCCCCTTATGCCCCCGCCGCTGGTTTAAAGCTGAGCACGTAAGCCTAATACAGATTCATGATCGTATTTCTTTCATGGCACTTCAATTATGAGTCAGATGTTTCTTCTGTCGCTGCCACATTTCTCGAAATGTCATTTTACATGCATGCACACACACCCTCAAACACTACATACAAGAACTCTGAGCATGTGCATGCTCACGCACAAACATAAACACAAATACAGTTCAAAAGCAGCTCTCTTGGTGAGCTCCCCAGCAGCCATTCTGAGAAATGAGTGGAGAAGAAGTGATGCATGTAGTTGAGCGATAATGTCCATCGCTGTAGCATGGTCTGATAATCTCCCCATGGTACAGCTTTAAACTGTTATTACAGACACACTCATATAAACCAAATAAAACCCAGGCCAGAGAGAAATCAGACCATGATGGGCCAATTAATACTAAGCTGTCTGAAGATTTCCAGTCATAAAGTGTGAATCGCAGTACTCAGGACATGAGAAATTGTAATTATATGTCTTCATTTTATTTTTGTTTGCGGTATGGGTGTCGCTAACAGTTTCGGAGTTAATCTTGTCTAAACAGCGTTAAGTGGAATAGATGAACTGTTTGTATTGGACACTGAGCATCAGCCACTGCACTTGCAGTTGAAAGCAGTACGCTTGCAGTATAATATCAGGTCATCTGACTGCAAGATGAGATGAAAATACATCTCAAAACAGTTTTTATGTCTCTTCATCTATGGCTTCAACTCAAGTATGGGGCAGCAGGACTCCCTTCATTTAAATAATGAAAAAAAAAATCTTTAATTTAGATTCTACAGCGGGTGAAGCAGTTTCATGTATAAATGCAGAAAAAAATAAATAAATATTAATGAAAAAATGAAAGCTCTTTTAATTAGGCTGCTTAAAGGGATGAGGGAATAATGGAGGCAGAGAGAATTAGACAAGATAATGAGTTTAAAGTGAAAGCAGACAAGGAAACTCAAACTATGCTTTCTGACACTAATACCGCTCTCTCTCTCCCTCCATCCCTGGGCCATCTGAATATTACATTAATAATGCAGTAAACACCTTTGATATACACACAACAATCTGAATATTTAACTAATTTCACAGAAACAATAGGCCTAAACTATTAGGAAAGAACAGCACTCACTAACAGATCTGTATTGAACCAGCTAATTTCAACAAATTGAACAGCAGCAAACTAGTAAATGTCATTAATTATGTTCTTACAGGCTTTTCAATATTTTACTGAAATGGAGCAAACGTTACTGAAAGATGCTCAGTATGTTATCTATATAAAACATACTGATAACACACTGTTATATATAAATAACATTTGTTCGGTGGTTTCCAAAACACAGGCCGCAGAGGATATAATCTATATTTCAGTGGGATTTCATAATATGGGCACAGCAGCAGGTTCTACTATGAAACAGAAACGGAGAACACATTCACAGAGGAAAAAAAAAAGAGAAGTAGACTGAGGAAAAAAGAAGAAATACTGTAAAAAGAAGTGGTAACATAGAAGAGAGTTGTACAAATTCTATTCAGAGGCTCTGATGTGTCGAGTTGCCACCACTCCTGTTCCAATTAAAGAGAAGTCCGCTAAGTTTCTAGTGCTGTTCTATCATCCCCCTGCTGCTGTTAGCCCTACACTGCTGCAACGGTAATTATTGCTTCAAAGGGTGGACCACAATTCTCCTGAGGCCCCATTTGGAAACTTTCATTTCTCAACCTTTCACTATTAGCAGATGAATGAGCATTTATTTCAGATTTAATCGTTAATTACTTATTGACCCTCCGCAATATGACCATCACCAGATGGGATACGGAGACGAGAGATATACACTGTCCAGACAGTCCTTTCACACTGGGGTCAGGGACCAGAAGAGCAGAGTTTGTTTACCAAAGACAAATCATGTTTGGATTTCTGCTTATTGATCTGTGTGTGTGACAGAGAGAAAGAGACAATTGCGTGTGTCTCAAAGTGTGTGACTTGTCTGTCCGTGTGTGTGTGTGTGTGTGTGCTCTGTGCACGTAGTGCGCGTGCAAGTGCCTAGTTGCCGCGCCTCTCTAATGATGTGTAATGAGTCCCAGTCAGAGGGGAGTATCTTGTATCACTGCTCTTTACAAATATAATTACTCACTGGCTCTCCAGAGCATGTCAATTTCCCAGTCCATTGGGGGGGGACTTAATTACTAGTTTCCAAATGCATTAAAAATTAACAAAGGCTGCCTCTCTTGCCAAAATCCAAGGTGAGACTCTTCTTCTTGAAAATGGTCAAGTGCAGTCTGTGCTTGTGAAGAGTTTCCACCTCTAACAGGGTTTATTTGTGACCTTTGATGTCTATCTCCCGTATCTCTCTGATCACAGCCATTTTATGGTGGGACCATCGCCGCTATGGACTGTCACCTTAATCTGTCCAAGTTATTCAGAGCTTCAAAGGAATAATTTTAGATCCAATCAAAATAACCTCAACTGTACCGTATGAGTTTACGTGAAAGCAGCGCTCTCAGCGCTGAAGCAGCAGCGCGGGTGATTTAGCATCGATTTGTTCAATTGCCAGAGTTATTGTATGTGTCGTAAGTGACTCCTTTCTCTGCCTTTCTCCGTTATGTCCTTCTCCTAAGCTAAAGATGGTGACGGTTGGTAATTCAGCTAGGGATTTGGGGAGTGGAAGATATTTGTGGCTGAATTTAAACAGTATTGTAGGCCAAAAAACAGTTTATTACACAAGTTTGTATAGTTGTTTTTCACTGCAAAATATCTGCTGAGCTGTACTGAGAGCTGAGCAGCACCCAGTGTGCTCATGGCCTCCTGACCCAGTACACTGCTTGATGTTGGTTAAGTAATAATACTACAGAATAGGATGTCATCTGGACACTGGACACTCTGAGGCCATGTGCTATAAAAGCATTGGCTCCACTTGGACTTGTCAGTTCAAGAGTCTTGAATCTGAATAAAGTCTAGATCCAATTTAATGCACTTTTATTACACATTGATATACAATATATATATATATATATACATATATATGAACAGTACCTTGTAAAAGCACTTTGGAAGTCCGGATTCTGTCACACAACACCATTAAGGAAGCATCTGATCAGTCCCATCTATAAAGCCAGAATCATAAAGAGCTATGAATAAGGAGAAAAGAGTCTTGCTACAGATTGTTTGAGCCCAATAGATCAACATTGCTGAGTTAGTCTGGGATATTTTGAACATCAAATATCAATTAGCTATAGTTTCTTTTCTGTTTACTGCATTTTGCATGATCAAATCTATTCTTGACATGGATGGATGCATGTGAAAGCATCCTCACTTTCATTTTAGTGCTTAAACCTTCAGCACACTGCTGCATCTGTCCCTGTTGATCACATCACATGTGTGATTGCAATCCCTTTGGATTTTCTGAACTACATGCAATTCTGGGTCAAACCTGCTCCAGTCCAGAGAGTGGTGTACCTCAAGCTGTTTGGTGACGGTTTAGGAAACTTCTGCACCTAAGCAAATATTTATTATAAAGAAACAGTGAGCAATAATAGGTGGCTAGCTAGCTAACAACTAATTATACCACAAAAACATGTACCCTTACAGAAAAAAGTGTACTAAAAGTTTGTTTCATTAAGTATATTAAGTAAGCATTTTTTTTAGAAGTTCAGGATATAATGTATGTGAGTGTGTCTTGTTTGTCAGATCAGATGTCTGAGGCCACAAAACTCACTGTCTGAGTTACTACTGAATAAAATTCAACTTGACAACCTCCTGTTTAGGGCGGGTGAATGGACTTAAAATAAACCCTTCCTATAACATGAGCCTCCCTCAGTAAGTGTTCCCAGTCTAGGTTATCATCTGATATATGAGCTTGGCGGCGAGCTCGGGAATTTTCTAACAGTAGGTGCAAGAAAAAACAAAGCCAGAGTGAATTCTCTTTGTCTTCTGTTATCAGGAAGAGAGCTGAGATGGATATTTACTTGTTTTTATTGCCATTTGGTTGAATTCATCCAAATTAAGCAGAGAACAAAAACACTTAGTCATCCTATTAATGTCAGGGAGTGACGGATTGAACTAATGGTTTTCATGCTCCAGTCTGCAGCGACTTGTTGGTGCTGCTCTCCTACAAATCACTGCCAGGAAATTAACTCTTAAGCTGCTCTTAGCAGACACATTGCGACAAACGTCTGGCTCTTCAAGACAGTGCCGAGATGGGGCCTATTGTGTATATGTGCTCAGAATATTTGCTGTCCCTTAGAAGATGTTTCCTAGCCTAAATCTCTTGAAAAGTATTGATTAAAAAGTGGAAGGAGTTAATGTTGTGTAGTACTAGAGTCCACAGGAAAAATAGAGCAATTGATGTCAGACAGAATTTACCCAGCAGGAACTAGAGTGTTCTTTGTGTGTATGAAGATATTTAAGTATAGCACAACTCTTAACATTTATTTTGATTGTGTTGTTGCTGAAAAAAAACCCATAATGTACTGTATAATAATTGTTCCTGCGTTTCATCAGTGCAGTAGCTGTGGACTTTCTCCACAGCATTCAGACAATGTGTCATTTCAAAAGCTGGAGACCTCCCTGATTGAACACATTTAGTCAGTTGTTGAGGGAGGGGAACCAATCAAGACTAATTGTGTTTTCACACAGTGATGGAAAAGTTCAAAATCTGGAACGTTCAGCTTACTGACTTCATGCAGTATTTTGTTGAAAAATAAAACCCAGGGACACATGAATAATCCCTAAGATTTTAGTGAAATAATACCTTACATTTTATATTTTATCATTTATTAGCAATAGCAGTCATTGTGTTTGCCATATTATAGTTTGTTTTTTTTTTGATTCACAGAAATCTGCCTCAGTCTCTTCACGCTCCTGCAGTCAAATCAGAACTGTTACTGCGAGTGCAAACCAAACATTTTCTACCTTACCTCACATTAAAACCAACTATTTGGCCAAACCTGGGGTGTAATGCATGTGAAAATGAATTGCAATATATTAGTCAGGTTAATGCTGACAGTGGTCATTTAAAAAAAAATGCTCCTACAAATTAAGATGTTATCATATGTGACATTCTCTGGGGTTTCAGGTTTAAATATGGTTAAGTAACATGACAATCTGCACAATGAATAATGTTGGTTTATTTTTTCAAAATCAAAAAAAAAAAGAAAAAACGTACCATCTGATCATTTTGAGCTCACAGCTGTGGAAAATAAATTTGTTTTCATTTGGTTTCATTGGCTACATCTGCTAAAAAAAATCACAGTTACTAAATAAAAAAAATGAAGCAAGGAGAGTTAGAGCAGTTTTTTAAAATAACTTTTTTCTCTTTCACACAGAAACATGCATTTGGTCTGATTTTATGGTTTCTGACTCAATTCCAGCTTTGAGGTGGTCAGCTCAGCCACACTGCTGACAGACACAATGCTCGATTAAGTTTTTCATTTTCTGCAACTTTCAGATGCTGTTTGTTAATTTCAGATGTATGTTTTAGATATATGTGATTGCTGTGAAGCATAACCAATCGCGATATGCCAGAGGGCTACGTAAAATACCTTCAAGATGTTTTAAATTACTGTTTTTTAAGCCTAACTGCCTGCTCAGAATCGTCACAGTAATGTTGTATAAAGATGTTCTACAATGAATGAACAGCAAATTTCCTCTCACTGTGGTGACTTGAACTGAGATTGCTGATGTATTGTTAATGAAAATGTGTCCTTCCTTTTCATCTTACAACAAATGGAAACAGGAGGCTTATTATATTTCATAAGCATGACATTTCAGAAAACTGTGACATTAAGAAAACAATTTCTGTGGTACAGTACTGCTTTTCACTATGCAAAAGCTTTGCTGTTGCAGTGCCCTGAGATGAAAACATGTTTAGATGATCGCAGTACTTTCACCAGAACAGTAAATATGCATCACAAAGACTTCAAAGAACTAACCCAACAATTGCTTTCATCTGGTCAAGGGGTGCTCTGCAGCGTCTCATGTAAAAATGGAGCACTTCACCCAAAGATGGCAATACAAAGTGTAGTTGCAACCTGTTCTCAGTGCACTGATGGAACAGCGGTTCACTGAAGGAAAACGCTCACCTCGTTTTTTTTGGTTGAGATGCTTTAATCCTGGATGTTTGACCCTGTTAGTGATTGAGGGTGTGCTTCCTGTGTGGCTTTCATTTGCATCCTAAAGCTTAGTAAACAATATTTCTATTCAGCCTAGTGGCACACAAAAATCTGAGTTTCGTGGGTATTTCAGTGGCTTCTCAAAGACAGAAGACTAATATTTACCAAGCAGCTGTCTTGCTCGCCCTGACCTGGCATGGTGCAGCAACAAGAGATGGCATTTCCATTTCCACCTCAGCACAACCTGACCTAGAACTGATTTAGGGCTCGAGCTGCAATTTCCAGGTATGCCACTCGCTGCCAGAACTTTTTTCATATTTTCAAGTGGTCCTTAAATGGAGAGTATTTGAGTGTGAGACTCAAATAATGTAAACCCAATAGGCGACTCATAATGCAATGTGTTCACAGTGGCAGGTGTTGCCAGTGCTGTGATCAAACTATTCTTTCACCTTTAGGTTTTTGTGGTAGAGGCTATTAACTTTCACAAATAGACATTGCAGAGTTTTGTGTGAATCCCCAGGCTGGCCTTTGCCTTTGCTTTCAGAGCCAGATGCCCTTTTAATCGTCACACCAGTAAATCCCAAAATATATTCACACCAACAGGAGCTTTTGTGTGACCTGTTCTACGTGGTTGTGTTTGGGCTGCTTCGTTGCCCCAGCAATTACAAAATGACCTCGATTTCTCAAAGATATAAATTGAAGGTCCCTTAAACCTTTAATCTGTCATTGCATAGCATATGAGCTGCATGACATCAGCAACTGTGGAACATGTAGCTGTGATAGCTGATGTCTAATCATACTCCCTGGGTCAGATTAAACTATATAAATACTGAACTGGATCATATTGTGGAGCTACACAAAATCATTAGTATTACCAAACAAAAGTACATTGAGGGGAGCAAAATGTCACAGAAATAAAAACAAAACAGTCTGTGTAATGGGAACTGCAGATTACTGTTTTGTTTCTCCGCTGAGATATTGACACAGAGACTGAAAATCAATTAAATGAAAACAGTACATGTCACTGTATGAAGTCTTTGAACAAATATCATTCTGTCAGAAGATGGCACAGGAAAGATTCATTGTATACCCAAAGGTGAATATTTGTATTTCTGAGACTTTTGTTAGTTTATTCCCAACTCATATTGGGCTCCTCGTTTATGGTGCCTGAAAGATCTACACTATCTGTGGTGATTCATTGCTTGAATGCTTTGTTTTGCTTTATACTCTGCACTAGGAGGGAGTGTGGGGCTCCTAATGGCAGCACAGCTTTTCTTCGCAGTGCATTTGTCCTTGAGGGATTTTTAACTTCACAACCAAAAAACACACAAGCGCTCCTTCTTCCTCAGGGCAAAATACGCACAGGTAACAGCCTTATCGAACGGAAGCCAGCATGTATACCTTCCAGATGAGCCCAGCACGGCATGTTTGATCATTCAGAGAAGAAGAAAAAAAAGTGTGGATCCTGAACTCCCACCTTTTGAGTTTTTTGCTTCTTCTTCAGCAGCATTTTGAAGGGTAGGAAGAAGGAGGATTAAAGCCTAGGTACAGCGTGAGAGAGGATGGAGGTTAACATTTGTCCATCATCAGGTGTGTCCTGACACAGGAATGCTATATGTAAGAAGATATATATTGGCCAGGCAGGTAAAGGTACTCGCTTCTTGCCTTGTAAAGACATTAATCATGGCAGTGGCCAAGTCTAACCACCAAGGTCAGCAGTCCTCGCATGTGTGGGAGAGACTCTCCACAGCTGCCACCTCAAAGCACTGCTGCAGAGGGGCTAACAGAGGCGCGAGTATGAAGAGGTTGGGGGAAAGAATGCTGAACTGACAAGGTGAAAGGATGAGGAGAGGAACATGGGAGAGAATAAGGTTAGATTAGAGATGACCCCTAGGGGCATGGCCAGTAAAGAGTGGCACTGGAGGTGGCAGTGAAGGGGATTATTAAGCAAAGGTAGAATTTAGGACAATGGATGAAAGTAGGGAAAAAAAATGCTATACACTAATATAGCAGGTGGAAATGCACCAATTAGAGGGAGGAAGGTTGGGAAGGACAGCATGTGAACAAGTAGTCACAGTGCTTTTAATTACACCTCTCGAGTAGGAGTTTGGTGTTATTAAAATAGGACAGAGGTGAGAATTATGCCCATTCAGGGAGAATCGTGACTGCTTTGGGCTTTGAGATAAATGCCAGAAGATAAAGCTGCTGTTAATTTAGCAGAACACAGAGTCAGATATCCAGTGTAGTCTTTATAATGTAGGAGGGATCCACTGAAGGACAATAGTGAGCAAATAGGTTATGTTACACATGGGCAAGTGCCATCTTTCTCTTTTGAGAGCTCTTTTTAAAGGGTCATCTGTGGTTTTCAATGTGTTGTAACCCCTAAGAGGACAGTCAAATGTGTGTGAGGGCATTTCTACTAAACCGCTATGAGGAAACTTACTCATCATTTTCTGCTGTGGTGTGAAACAGTGGTCTAATACATCTATACATTCGGTAGTGAAAAGAATCATGGCTGCAGTCCAAGTTAGTCCAACTTCATCTCCCTCACTATTTAGGAGCCTTGATTGGTATAAAATTGATCCAAGTGGGATTCTCCACTCATCCATTCTTTTCAAACCAACGAAGAAGAAGATTCTCTGGAGGGAATTGTAGAGAATTAGAACACACTGGAAAGGCTTTGTTTTACTAAGCCAGCGTACAAGAAATACTGCGGCCACTACCTTTGCCTGACTGTCTTTTGCTAATGTAATTTTTGCAGGAGGGTAAATTTTTACTCACAACACACACAACATTATGGGCCTGATTAGTTTTTCTTTTCATTTTTAAAAGTGGAATGAAACTCAGTGTCCAAACAAGTCCTTATCTCCCATATGTACAGTTTAAATATCTGACATCAGAGATGGGAGTAAGCCATGCAAGTAACAAGCAAGTCTCAAGTCATAATGTTCTGGTTCAAGCAAGTCCAAGTGACTGTGATGGAAATCAAGCGTGTCACAAATCAAGTCAAACAAATACTGATGATCGACTCGTTTCTACATTCAAAGCATTTAAAAGGTTGTTTGAATTTTGTTTTAAAAAATAACTAAACTGCAGCTTGCTTACACCTTAGTCTTATTGATATTTGACATTTACAACATTTGATCCAGCTGTCATTCTGCAAATGTCACTTCAGATGATGAGATTGAGAAAAAATGAATGTATTAAAAAGAAAATGGAAATTATGTCTAATTTGTCTTAGTTACTCACAGCAGACTCTTAAAAAGGTACTGGCATGATGTCCTGTTTATTAAGGCTTTCACAATATTTCTTTTCAGATTTTACAGTGTAACATCTGTATTTACACTGAAATGCTATACATTAAATCACTTGTTAATCAATAAAAAATGATAAATAAATTAATTAAAAAATACTAAAACTTATATAGATAATAATGAATAATTAAGTACTTCTAAAATAGTGCATTTTTTTCTGATACCACAGAAAGTGATATTGTAACTTCCAGTGTGTGAGATACTAATCAACACCAAGTAAAAGTTTATTTTGGGTAAGTCTCCACATGAAGCTGATAATTGCTTTCATTAAGACAAGACTTCTGACCTGTTACAAAATAGACCAGTGCAAAACCTACCTGATCCCGACAAGTATTGCACACTTCTTTCAACACCTCACTTTATACCTCAATGCACTTACTAAGCAAAACCTACACACTTTTACACTAGCTTTGTAGCAAGAGACAAAAACAGGTTTACAAAATGTTGACATGTTACCATGTAGTGTTAAGATGTCAACAGTCTTTATGGCTCAGAGGTCAATGTAAAATAATGAGTATCATTAAAGGGGGCATTACTGTAAGAAAAAAATATTCAAAGACTATGGGACATATCAAACCTTAAATTACAAATCAAAATTACCATATTAAAAGGACAATAGCCACATAAATAAGTCTGACTGTTCTGTTTGTACAGGGTTCAGCAAATTATCAGTGACACATTGCATCTTTTATAGTTCTGTTCTTTACTCAAGAAAACTCAAAACAGGAAATTGTACCATCAAAATAAATAAATAGATAAATAAAAGGCAGAGGAACTGAACTAACTAAACAACCTAATAATTAAGTCAGAAGTGACTGAGGTATAGAGAGGCTAATGTTTATGTTGCAACTAAGATCTAGAACAATATGGTATAGAGAATGAACTGGGCAAGAGAGATAAATGACAAAACTTTTCAACTACATCAACTTAATCTCTGCCAGCAAATGTTGAAGAAAGGCAAGAATAGTCCCAGATTCAGCACCCTGGACAGAGATTGGTGGGTTATTAAATCGGTTGCTACACGTTATCATGAATTTTGATAATAAATATATAGAGATAGCCAGACATAACTGCCGTTTTAAATGTGCAATAATCATGCATAGGAGTTAAACTTTCAAAAGGAGGTAAAAATGTTGTATCAGTGTCCATATGGACACAGTAGAAAATCCTTGAGTTGGACAGTTTGATAGCAGGTCTTTACAGCTGTTATCTAAAATGAAGAACACTGGAACAACAAAACTTTAACATTTCTGTACATTGTCCTTGTACATTTAATATTATTCTTTGCAAAGAAGGAGCGTCTGACACAGATCTAGCAGCTGTCTGTATAAGAGGTTTAAAGTATGTTTACCACTGCCTCTCTTTTATACAACTTAGTAAACATCATGTGTGTACCATTAACAATTTAGATGCTGCTCTTGGCGATTTTAAAAACACATGATTTACTGTGAAAGGCAAAGGCCAATCAGCAGACAGAAGATGCTCCTTAGTAATCACATTTCAACACTTGAGGGAGGAAGCTAAATGTTGACAGTTGGTCACAGGATGTACACATGACAAAGGTTATACATGTTTACAAGTACAACATACATTAAAGAAGGTATAATGTATAGTAAAAAATAGTAATATATTTAAAAAAATCCATTACACAGCATACTTGATATTCTTGCCGCCTTTGGTGCTTCATGAGCAGAATTCAAAAATTCTCATCATTGCATTACTGAGGATTGATTTGTTTCGATTCTAATGTAAGCAACCAACAACAACAAAAGAAAGTTGTGTATCAACCGAGGCCTGAATAAAAAATTAAAGAGGAAGACAAGAGGGGCACGTGGTTGATATCTAGCCATTCGTTTGAAAATAACATATTTACAGAGTAAGTCTGAAATGATTTGCCTGTATAACCTGAAAAATTCAAGGAAACAAATAAAATGTCAACAGAACATGCAAAGTGAATTAGGTTAAACCAGTTTGTTGCATGCACTTTATGTGTGTGAGTGCATAAGTCAAGATATTTGTTCAATTGGAAATTACCCTTTTTTGCAGTTATAAAACATTGATACTGTGCATATACTGCACGGTTTTTAGCCTTTATCAACTAATTTGATTTGATACATTTATCAGAGGATTAACTGTGTTTTTCAAGTTTTTGAGTTTCCAGCAAAAGAGCCTAAAGGGTTTTTCACTACAAATACATCTTGGTGATGGGTGATGAAATGATATACATTGAACCAGTTATTCAAATAAAACTAAAATGCACAAAGCAATTTGAAATAGTAAGTTACATAATTATAATTTTAATTAATAGGAAAAGGAAGCATTTCATTTCATACTTTCACGCTGTTTTGTTTTAGTTGTGGGTTGAGCTGTTTTTTAACTGTCCATTTTTTTACTGATTTTCAAAAAGACTGTACAAGGTACCTAATCAACAGCAGGGCTTAATTGAGATTAGCCCGTAGAACAGAAAGAGGCTTTGTTCCTCGCAGGCAAAAGAAGTTCAAGGGATTCTTGTAAATATCATGCGGGACTGATGTGAGCGTCAGGTGCTGCCGAATGCCAGTTTTCTCATGAATAATAGCAGTGAAATGTGTTGATAAATCCTGAATGTCTTGTTGGAGTTGCGTGGCTTCAGGTGTTGGCTGACATTCTCTCTGTGGAGCTGCCTGTCAAACTAGTACTAGGTCTCTGGAGTGCCGTCTCTGTCTCTTTCCGTGAAATTTCTTCAATAGCACAGTCCCCGCGCTTGAATATCCTTCACTCCTCTGCAATGTGAGTGTAATACTGAAAATCCACAACCTCACTAACATACTGTACTCAAATTCCTCCCCTTCATATTCAGAGGTCTCATCTGTTCCTGTTTTGTTTACACAGATATGAGTCTTGCTGTGTTTTCCCCTCTCAAACCGTTTTAGTTTCTGTCATCGCTAACATGATATAGCAGACTAATAAAAGCATCAGTGAAGTGCGCAGCACATGGCAGCCGCTTTGGGAACAGTTGCTGCAAAGCAACAGCTCTCATCTGGTTCTGGAGAGTTGCGGTTCCGGCTCTCATATATTGGCTAGGAGCCCATGTGAGTTGTGACCCCTTGCCATTTGTCCTTTACACTTTCTGGCTGCATGCTGGCAAGTTGACCTTTATCATTAACCCTGCTGCGTGCCTGTCATTTGAAGTCTTTATTATTCACGCTTCCCTTTGGGTGTATTGTATACCGGGACCACGAAGGAGGGATGCAGAGCTATTTAGCACATTTCCGCTCGGCACATACAGCACTTAGCTGCTATAAAAGAAACCAAAACAGAAAAAAAAAAATATATATATATATATATATATATGAAATTAAAAACTAGTGTGTTTACCTACCGCCTTTCAAATATGCAGCCACACACCAGCAGAAGATCAGTCTGCCTAATTTTGCAGACACCCTTATTTGTGCTTGTACCATGCTTTGAAAAGAATTAAATTGTGCAAATTTACTTAGCCATCACATCACATACACAGTTTTTGTGTTATTGATTAGAATAATCTCTTTGCCATAGTCACAGTTTATTTCATACAAGACCATTTGTTCCACTTTTTTGACTTTGATATTTCGAGCCCAGCCAGTTACTGGGGCATTGTTGATATTCTCTGGACACTCACCTTTATCCACTGCAGCGTTAATCAGCAGCCATTCTTTATTAAGCTCCGTTTGCTCTTGAAATGCTTTAAAACATGTTCAAACACTTCTGAACGACAACTGTTTGATACGACACATTGCTGCATCTGTCCTGTTCGCAGGTGATAAGAGCAGCGTGTGCAAAAGCAGTCAGCAGGGATGTATTTTTTAAAGGGAAGATTGTCTGTGTGTAATCAGACCAAGCTGATCCACGTCACACACCTTCCCTATGATATTGTTCATAAATGGGTTTTTTTCTACCCTGATCCCACATCCCACATTACATCTTTATCACCACTATTTTCATTATCGTCTAACTCTGCCACTTGCCTTCACTCAACCTCATTCTTTCGCGTGCTAAGTCAGCAGCCTTCCAAAAAAAGTAATCCACTGCCTCTGCTGATGGGCTGTGATATAGCTCTCATCGTTTCAGTGCTGCAGCGATGGCTGCAGAGTGTGGCAAAAAGGCAGTTGACACCCCGCTTCTACTCTGTCAACTATTCAATTTGAACAGGACACTATCAGAATGAACTGTATCAAATCACCTGATTGCATTATGCATTATGCAATTACAGCTATCACCAAGGCATTTCCATTTGTAAGTTGGGTGAAATATCAACTTTGTACATGAGGCAAAATGATACAGCTTTGTAGTGGGTACTGCTTACATGTGTACTTGTTTATAGTCCTGTCAAAGCTGTAACAGCCTTGCATACCATATTACATAAAAGTTAGCCACAGGACAAATTAGAAAATGCTTTGGCCTTGCACAATTCTTCATCATTAAAAAACAGCAGAGGAATACTATTTGGATTACAAATGGGAAAATTGCAAATGCATTGTTTTTTCCCCCTTTTATACCCTGTCTGAATCAATTGAACAAACCGGCATGATATTTGATGGCCTGTGAGCTCCAATTATTAGAACAATATTATGTCTGGGGTACGTCAGGGGCACTCTAGTGGAATTCCAATAGTGTTTGGAAGCTATTTGTATTGGTACTAGTCCTTCAGGGGCTGCAGAAGGGCATACAGCTCAATAACTCAATTCTTAACAATTAGCCCCTGACATGTCCCCCAGAAAACAGATAGAGAGGACTCTAGTGGATAATATTTTCTAAAGTATAGAGATTATTGTTTCAAAGAACCACACTGCATTGCAAAAGAAGTTGTGGCAGTGTTTTCATATAATTTCTGTCTTCTGATAAGACTCTAGCTGATAAGTAAACAATTGTTTGTCTCTCAAATGGCTTTTATTTCTGTTCTGTCCTTTTCTGTTCTTTTGGATCACTAATTATCAACAGGACATTTTAACATCAATATTTTAAAAGACACTGTTCTTATCACTCAATTATAAATGTATTATACTGGTTTTGGAGGGGCTGATCTGTGATCAGATTGCATCTAGCTGGCGATGTGATTGTTGCTTGCCCTCCCCTCCTCTGAACACACTTGCTCGGCCGTGGACCCAGCAGAGAGTGACCTTGGACCAGGGCAGACCTTGCTGCATCACCGCAGTCTGGTGTTATTAGATCGTCGAGGGAGGAGAAAGGTTGAAAAAGCATACGCAGTTCATCTCTCCTTCGTTTGGTCTTTAGTGCATTTTGCAGGGGAAAGGGAGAACAAATAGAGATGTCTCTGGGTGTTGAACCTTCGTGTGGATGGTGCAGATGTTTGTGTGTTTGAAGTTTTTGAGTGTACAAGCACTTATGTCCTCACAAACACATAAAACATGTCTTGCAGACATACATGAAGGTGGCATTTGGAATCATCTGCTCATAGGAGCGCTCCCACGCCTGAGGGGATCGTACGCAGTCGGGCTCTTTTTTGGGTCCTAATGGACTGTGTGCCATGGTCTGATTGTAAAGAGGTCATAGCTTTTTGAAGGAATCCCCAGAGGCCAGCTAGAACAATTAGAAATATGTGTTTCTGGGTCACTGGAGCACAGTTACAAGTGTGGTAATACTATTCTTTTTCCTGACAGTGGAGGCAGAGTAAGTGACTTTACTCTGGCTTTTGTTAGATTCATGATGTGATATTACAGTGCTGGAAACACCATGAATGCTGCTTTGTTTGAACTAGTTTACACTTGCAAAAATCTCTTAGATTTTCAGGCTTTTACTTCATACTGTATATATTCTAATTTTGTTCTCTCATACTCAGTAGTCCTTACATAAACATCAAGCTATAAGCACAGCAATGACAATACAAATACAGAACATGGGCAGTAATGTAGCTAAAAGTAAGCTAAGCCAAATGTAAGCATGGCCATCATTTCACATATGCACAGTAAAGTGGTAAGTAATATATTTGTGAAAATGGAACTTGGTAATGTATAAATATTTGATTACATAAAAAATACAGGGTTGGAAAATGACTACACAAGAATACAAGTAATTTATTTAATATGTAGCTCCTGTAGCACCGCTGTGAGCTTAATACTTTCATTGGAAGTAAATTGCCACGGGTAATATACCTCTCTCTGAAGCGGCATATCTGGTGCTTAATATAGCAGTAAACAAGCTAACAATGCTTGACAGGGATTCAAATGGATATGGATTCCTGAGTGGCAGAAACTCAATGACACAGATCATATTAGATGAACTGTTAAAAATGTCAGGCTATGTAAGTTGAATTCAGATTTTAAGTTGTGTGTCACTGCTGTTCCTGGCTAATATAAGAATTATTTGTAATTCTATGACTTGAAACATCAAAATCTCCAGAAATGGATGTTCAACATCCAACAGCAACAATATATGGAGGATGTTTCACCTTTATATTTCTCTTCATTAAATACGAAAGGGCAAAGGCAGGAGGACTCAACCCGTGATCATTGGATCCATTTGTTATCTATAAGCGAGAATATGGAATGATATGAATTATCATAAGTGGTATAAAGGATGCATCAAAACAGATTATCTCCTGACTCAATAATTTTGAAGTGTTGTATCATACCAGTCTAACTTGATCATCCAACCCCATCATTTTAGACATGAATTGTGCATGAATTATCTCCCCAGCTTGAGGCTGGGTTCTGAGTACAGCCCAGTATGATATGGTATCCTAGTTCTGGCATCTAAATGCATGAGCTTCCCAAGCTAACATTTTTCATGCAGGATTATAAAATGCTGACTGCATGCTTTTATGTGCCACATTTGCATTTTAATGTAAACCCTCATTTACATTTACTAACAATACCACCGTGGTCAAAATTATAATGGTAATACCAGCAATTGCATGAGAATGAATAGTTTAAAAGAAAAAAAGCTCCTTAAGGCATTTAAGAACAGGGAAAGTACCATCTTTTTAAATAGAAAACTAACCCATTTTTCTGTGCAAACAAGTTAGGGTCCAGTGCCATTTGCTGGTGGCACCACTGCTCTAGTGCCCATTTCCCCCCATGTTGTAAAAGGCTAAATTAGCCTCCTCTGGAGCCAATTTAGCTGAATTAAGGAGCTTAGAAAGGTCATACTTACATTTCATTTGAACTTAATAGACATGCAATAAGAGGGTCTTTCTGTGTTTGCCTACATCACCAGCAGACACTTTCAAATTTTAATAAGACCAAATATTCCATCAGTATTCCTGATCCCTCATCATCCAGAAGCTTTACAGGTGGCTAGGGCAAAAACCTCAGGTAACCAATATCCTTATGGCATTTTCCCAAATTGAGTCTCAAATCCGCTGTATGTTTGGCCACTGAGCTACCTCATTAAGTTAAATAATGAATGAATTGCACGGGTAATTATGAAAACTGCTCACAAGCGGGACTAATGCTTCTGCCGGTTTAATTAGAGCAGGAGCCTGCCACTCAAGCCGGTTCCCCATGCCAATCCCGAGGACAGAATCATGCAGTTTCAGGCTTGGAGAGATAAGACTCTACTCGAGAGCTCAGTATTGTACAAACCTGCCTCTATTCCACAGGCTACCATTGGCAGTAAGCTACAGGACTTCCAGCTACAGGTACAGTAAGGGTGTTACTAACAGTGAGCAACAACACTCACTCTGCTCCAGGTATCCTAGGGTATAGACAGGAAGAGCAGTTAACCAACTGTTTCCCAACGTGTTAGCGATTGACATGTAGTTAACTTGTCAAAGAAAAGAGGACGGTATTGTTATCAGCATATGTCTTGATAGCACTGCAGAGAGCATTAAGAGACATTACAGAGCATTATCCAGAGCACAGCCAGTTAGTGGACACTCAAGTAAAGGAATAGATGGAGGGTGGTAGGAATGGGCGATGATTCGATGAACACAATTGGCTTTATTTCTCTACTGCACCTGCTAGCTGTTTGCTGCTGATGCTATCATAGAGCCACAGGGGCTACTGGAGGATTGACTGAAATGAGATCTCCTGCTAATAAGATTCAGAATCCTTGCTCGCATTACAACATGTCTTTTTCCATCCCATTATTGACATTGTTGTTGGGTCAGTAATCCGCCCTTGTAACCTCTAGGCAAACTCTAAAGGATACAGAGCTAACAATAAAGCGTGTCAGCTCTAAGATAGTGAGTGGGGGTCTGCGAGACAGGCAGCCCATTCAGGCCAGACTGAGGAGAGGTGAGATTGGCCTTGACTGTCCAGAAACATCACAGAGCAATCTGTATAATGAGTGGTTTCCCCTCTGACTGAGATGGCTTGTCATTCCATTCGTACATCGTAGCGCGATACATCCTTCTCAACTCTAGTCTGTCCTCTCAAGCCTGAGGGGAGAGGAGAAGACAGTTGGGATGTCATAAACACAGAAAGAGAAGAAGTGTTCACCAGGGGAAGAGGGAATATGCACTGTATATTAAATAAAATGAATTATCACATTGATCCAGTTTCTTTGATATTAAAGTTGCAATTACAGAATAACCATGTTAACTAAAATATGAGAATTTAGTGTTTGAATACTTTTTTTTTTGTGAAATGCTAATTTAATTCCCTCAGCACATACGGTAGAAATTGGTTACACTCTATTTATGTCTTTAGTGCATAACAAATGAGCTCAAGTTTTTGTTTGCTTATGTCTGTTTTGTAAGTATGATCGTGTGCCCCAGATCAGCCCTTAGGCTTATGCAGCATGCAGACATGGTTCAAACACTGGAGCTCATAAAGTCTGCTATCAAGAAAAGCAAAGGAAATTCAATTAAGGAAAGAGATCTGGTGGGAACTGCATCAAATTAGGTGACTGACAAGCCTAGAAAACTGGAGCATATAGTATTTTTCATCCAATAACACCCAGAGATGTCCTTGGAAAATGGTGTATATGTTCATGCTCAGCTGATAGAGAGGGAGGAGAGAGAAGCTGCTTGGGCAGGGGGGTCATGTACAAGTACAGTGACAATTTCTTATGACAACATCTCATCATATTTTTGCTTTGTCAGCACACTTTGAAGCAGGGATGTCGTATTTAATCAAATTACCTGTGAGACTTGCTCCTTCTTTTATTAATTTACTGAGGGAGGGGGGCGTGGGGAGTCCGGCTAGGTGAGGGTGCACAGATGAGCTCCTTTGGGATGATTGTGTTTGTGCTCTCTGGAACGTGAACCAGAGAGGGCTGAGCTAACAAGAGCTGACAGTGGAAACCGCCCTAGTGCTCGGCTTTGAGAGGACTGGCCGGCTTTTTCACTCGAGGCTCGTTAGATCTGAGGCTCAAAGAGATAGAGGACCTGAGTCTGATGCTGCTGCTATTCAGAGAAGAATGGATCGGTTTTGACTGAAGGTGTCAAGAGTTTGAGGCTCAGAAGCTGTTATATTAAGCTAAGGTGAGCATTATCAGCTCTTATCCAATCTCCCTTCAACATACAGTATAAGGATTGTTAATAAGCATTGTCAGTGAACCATCTATGATTTATTTGTGATTTAATCATATAGCTCTAAGGTTAAAACCTTTAATCTAATTGGCCATCAAAGCTGATTTTGTCAATGAAGATAAAACACACGTAGTTTAAAAAAATATGGTGATGTTACAGACAGCGAAATTAATAGTCTCTGCACCACCTCTTTCACCCTGCTCTCACTCTAAGCTTTGGCCTTCAAGCTCTCAGGTGTACAGTATGTCTGGCCAGCCTATAGGGCGTGTGGAACAAAAGCCACAGTGACATTTTATCTGACGTTAGCTCCTGTGGGGCCTGAGCCATGCTGCCGAACTGTCAGGCAGATTTCAGCACGATGAGGAGGGGGGAAGAAAGCCAAACAAACAGAGCCCTGGCACAATCTCCCATCGCCAAGCAGTGCAGACGAGCAAAGAGAGACGTCCCTGGGGATTGCAGGAGGCTGAGATGAAACAGAAAGCAAGATCTAACCTTTTTGTTGTTGCTAGAACCTAGTTCTTTAGTGCTGCTAGATTAAAAGGAAGAACAGGAGAGTGGAAAGAAAGAGGAATCACTTCAGCTGTTCGAACATGGAGACTCTTACTGGAAACAGGGCTTCAATATCAATTGAAAGGGAAGAAAATTAAGCAAATATAGTCATCCTTTGTAAGACATGAGTACAAGTGTATTTTGTATAGTGCATGCCCTTTGTGTTACACAGTGCAAAACATGACAGGCACACTCCTTCTATTGTAGAAGCGCTATGGTAATCATACACATTATTTCAAAAGCTTTTCATCCATTTTTCATTTCCCACTATTCTCAGTGTGAGAAAGGCATGTTTCGTCAACAAAGGAATATGTGAAGCCAAGCAAGCCAAGCACCCTCACAAGGTGGAAGGTATTAAATTCTGTGTATGAACAAACTTTGTGGTTTCAGTTTTTATGAGACAGAAAGACATACATCAATATATTAAATCTGCTCAGTATTGGTGAGTATTGCTAATAAACCGCATAACCACGCATTCCCATTCTCCTGTCATGTTGTCATGTTAATTGTTTTTCTTGGAGCAGGTGGCACCCTGGTGATATATCTTCTTTTCAGTGTATAATGATAAAATGTGCTCTTGATCGCAGTTCACAGAAGGGCTGCTGCTTTGTCACACATTTGTTTCACGCAGCATCTGCAATTAAGGAACTTATTTTTTTTTTGTTTTTTTTCCAGCATCAGATTTTTTAGGAACCTTTAAAGGGGGTTTAATACACTAAGTACAGATTTGAAGGGGTCTCATTAATTCTTTGATGCAATTACAATTCCTCCCGCTGTCGCTCCTCTTTACAGAGTTGATGTTAACCTCCTGATGCTCTCACAAGCAGATGAAGAGATATCCACCACTGATGTTAAGCTGGAGCTGGCGCCTCAGGAGGCACTACTCAAATCCCCAACTTAACACTTCACTGTGCACTGCGTAGCCCAGTTCATGGCTGGCCTTGCCCTAGCTTATACTAAAGTGATCCTCCCGCATGAGGAGGAGGGTCACAGCACAGATAGACAGATAAGAGAGAAAAGAATAAGGGACAAAGCAGAAAGCAAGAAGGTGAAAGATGGAGATTGAGAGGTACTTTAACACAGTGAACTAGGAGGAAAGTCTACAGTTTCAAAGTTGGTTAGCAGGATCAGATCTTTGAAAACAAGGCTTAACACTACTTACATATACCATACTATATATGACAGACACTTCAAAATCAGGCTCCATTAGTTAGTGTTGTCAGCCTTTTAAGGGTAAGGCTATAAACAGCTACTGAGGAGGTTAGACCTTTTATAACTGAACACAGTTTGTCAGAACTGCTGCTCACTGTGATGGCTGCTACAGATCATGTACCTTTTTCCACAGAGAGTAAATGCATTCTATTACCTTTGGCCCAAGCGACTGCTCACATTGCCATCGTTCCGGCACTTCATCAAATTGATATTGTGGGAAAACACACGGGCAGTGCCCAGTCTTTAGTTCGTAAACACACCCAGACTCTTTGCCAGTTCCCACTGGCTAGTGTGCTGGCCGTAGACCTAGTCAGTGCGCTTGGCTGATAATATGAATGGTAATGAGTGACTGGCTGTTAGAATTGAATGCAAAAGTGCTGTCATAATTGAGTTAGATTAATTAAAGGAGCTCTACTATATTCTTACAGATCAGTGCATCTTGTTAGAGGGCTGCTCTATGGGTTTGGGCACAGGAGGGGGTGTATTTGTGGCCAAAGTTTCTGTGTGTGTGTGTGTGTGTGTGTGTGTGTGTGTGTGTGTGTGTGTGTGTGTGTGTGTGTGTGTGTGTGTGTGTGTGTGACCTGCAGATTGTAGGTTAGGTGGTTTGTTGTGCGAGGAACTAATTGAAATGAGAGGCGATGCGCGAGTGTTAGCCAACATGGCCGGTCCATTTGTCAGGGTGACATCACTGCACTCACACCCCATCCATCTCCGCCTGGCGCCACAGAACCATGCTCCTCCTGGTGATTAATATCCATACCTCCCTTACCGTACTGCATACACCCCTAACACCCATCTTCACCCCCACTCTGAGCACACTGCCGCTGCTCCACACAAGCACACTTACAAACAAACAAAATATTCAAACACACTGTTGGAAGCCCACCTTTTCACTTATGCACACTCACCCACACTCTGCCATGGCACTCCCATTTACTCATTCATACACACATGGCTGGAGCCCAGAGCCAAACAAGTCACATAAACTTCTTTTTCGTTCCAAATACAAACTGTCCTTGCTCTTTGGCAGGTTAGATTTTTTTATTCCAATTCTCTTCTTTTAGAGTCCTGGTTCAAATACTTTTAGGTAAGAAAGGCTTTATTTGATTTAATTGAATTTATTTTGCTGTTATGTGTCATAACGTATGAGGTTTTTGGTGACTCTTTTGGTAAGAATGTGATTAATTCACTGGAGTTATGCTAGTAGTAGCTTATTATGAGGCAGTATGACTAAAATCTGGACATAAAAATACAATATTTTTATATGAATCTTCAGGGATTCATTCATCAGGTTAAACTATCTCCCACACTGTAACAAAGTACACATTTGTGTGCTTGTTCTTTTTTGAGTAACTTTTAGCTAACTTTAAAGAAACTAACTGTAATTTTACTTTTATATTGTCAGATTTTTTCATTGTCACAACACACGAGTTCAAAAAGCAGCAGTTTCATTGCTCAGTGCAACAATAATGTTTAGCTTTTGTTTGCCAAAAAAATGTGTAATTAGCTGCTACAAAAAGTGAATTAACTGTAACCACTGAATTTCACATTTATACCTGTAGATTTGCTGATGTTGGTTCACATTTTGTTGTTTTGTGTTTGTTTAAACTTGATGGTCTCTAGCAAACGTTACCGCTAGTTTTCGTTACTTAAACTTCCATTATATCCAGTACAGAGTCACTGCACTATAAATCATGGTCCAGACAGAAGATAACACGAGTTACTTTTTCTTTTATTTGAGTTTTTAGATAGTCATTTTACCATTATTACCATTATACCATTTTTTACCTCACTGATGTCATAAAGCAGCTGGCCAAGTTACTCAAACAAAAGTAAAATCATATTTCAATAACTGAAGTTTTTTTCGTTGTAGATTTGAGTACTTACATCAGCAGCAGCGTGGTGTACTGTGAGACTGACTCTAAATGAATTACACTGTCATTGTTTATTGTCAACCAGTGCAAAGCTGAGGTTGATTTATATGTTTGTAATATTTTTAGAACAACAATGGAGGTACACAGAACAATATACTATATCCGTCTATAGAAAATACTTAGGATCATTGTCGTTTCTGGCGCTTTGCTTCAGATAGAACATTTAGATTATCATCAGTATTGGAGTACTAATAATGCTCTGCTATATTTTAAACACTATGAAGGTACATTAAAATTATGCCACATGTTCCCTTCAGCATCTGATAAGTATAATCAAAATGTATAATCAAAATGTATGTTTTTTCATAATATATCTCTCCTTGTAAATTTGCCTCCAGTTCCAAACCAGACAACGCAACCCCACTGGCAGCAGCACTGTTTTTGTAGCCAAAAAATATTGTATCCTTCCAAAGACAAATAAAACATCACTCATTCAGTACACACCACAGTGCTAAACCTCAGGAAAACAGATGTTCATTTAAATTGCTGCGGTTGATTTACAACCAAAGTTGGCAGGGTTTTACAAACGAACAAATATAAGAAGACAGGATTTACAGTATCAGGAATAAAAGCTGTAGTATGGGCTGCATGGGCTTATTTCACAAGTTCTTGTGAGGAAGAATCAACCAAAACTAAGCTCATTATTGCCAGCTATCAGAGCTACTCCAACCTGAGGAAGAGGATTTGGGCTTTGAAGATCTTCTAAATGATGACCTTTCTCTTCTACACTGCTCCACTGATGCGCTATGATAAGCCAGGCTTGATCTCCTCTGTTGTATCACAGCGCATCACTGCACACTGCCCTGTCCTCCCAGAGCTGGGTGGTGCTAAACTTTCTCACCACGCCTTTGAATTACATCACCCAGGCTTGATGTTTCATGCCATGTCTTTGAACTTGTGCAGCCACAGGCCAAAAAGTGACACAGAGAACACAGCGCACAGTTTTGTTTTGTTTGAAGATGCTGTAAGAATATACACTCACTGGCTACTTTATTATTATTCATTATTTTTGTTAAAACTGCCGGAATGAATTTACTTTATTTATTGGTCATAGAATAGTCATATTGGCCTAAGTGTTTCAGCCCCTCTAACGTTAGAAATACCTCTTAATAAAATGCACTCCAGCACCCACTATGACCTCAATAATAAAAACATTTTTTAAATATTACCAACTTTCTGACAGTTTCCTCCAAAAATTAGAAATTAGAAAATGCAGTGCAACTGTATTGGATTACATTAGGTTGTGCAGGTGTACCTAATAAAGTGGCTGTTAAGTGTACATTGTTTTTTAATATTGCACTTAAATAAAGGCAAATTATTGCTCATGAAATTTCTCCCTATGATGCATGTTCCTCCGAGTGGAACCAAAGTGCTGTTTAACCTCACTGTTGTGACTCTCCAGCACCAGTCTCTCCCTCTCCCTCTGTGGGAGCATGCAGGCCCGCCTCCGCACCAGATGCGAGATGCAAAGCCTCCCTTAATGTAAAAGCATTTCGCTGTCTTTAAGAATTCACTATCTGTGCTATTCACGGAAAGGAAAAATGTTGAGAGATATGGAGAGGGGAGAAGGTGATAGTGGGGGGGGGGACATACATGGAAAACAGAGAAAGACACTGAGAGTGGAGGAAGAAAGGAAACATGACAGTGAGAGCAAGCCAAGGGAGAGGTGGTGAAGAGAGGGTGGGAGTGAGGCAAAAGGCAGCAACAAAACTGAAAGCCAACAGCCACTATAGCCAATGTGTGATTGATTGAGTGGCATTCAGATGCCAGGGGTCATACATATGCAAACTGCTCATTTGTAGTTGCTGCCAGGGCTGCTGTTCACCAGAGCCCTTCAATAGTGTCGCCTGACCACCGGGACACACATCACACAATCAGATTAAGCAGCCCCCAAGTCACATGCAGGACAACGAACAGCTGCCACGTGCAGCACCAGCTCTGACTTACTGTATCTTTTTTTTTTTTTTTTCCATCTGTGTGTGTTGTAACAGGCCCTTGTCTGTCTGTAAGAGATCTGGGTTTAAGGGGCTCAGATACGTGTCAGATGAGCTTTTGTGTTTGTGCAGTGCAGATGTTCCCTTGACATTTTGGTTGGTGGTTGTTGTTTTTTGTTTCTACTGCTTTGTTGCACACAAACCACATTTTCCATTCGAGCGGCTCGATCTATATACAGCAGCACTGTATGCATGATGCTCTATCTTCACCATCATTCAACTATCTCTCGGTGCACAATACAGCAGCAGGGCTGCTTCATTCTGCACACTCTGCATCTCCCTGTGTGATTGTGTGCAACTGAGACTAATACTCGAGCCAAGCCATTTAGGTTTCTGTTTCTGTCATCAGTCTCTCCACATTTTCAGCAATGACCTGCAGTTCAGTGAGCGTGTTCTCATTCGGTTTGAACTCTCCCAGTGTCGGGGTGCAGGCCCTTGAAACAACGAATGAATTCGAGCACGTCTGATATTTTCTTTAATTATTGATTCATAATGAGGCCAGCAGGAATCAAAGGCTTGTGCATACTGTATATTCCTTTTCAACATTTTCCTGTTTGATTCGGAAATCATGTTAAATGGAATGGGGTCATTTGAAGGGGTGACAGTCTCTTCCACTAAAATAAGGATGTGGTGTTGGGTAAATGGCATTCAGTGTACATAAAGACGCTTTCTTGTGCTTGCCTGCACTTCTCTCTTTCTCCATCTCTCTCACCCTTCTGCTCACAGATCCGAATGCGCTGCAGCCATGCTATTGGGCAGCGAGCTGTAAACAGGAGCTGTACATTGATCCAAGTGGCAATCACCTTCTTTCAGGCCCCTGCCCTGCTCCTGCCTCCTACCCTTCAACCATTTTTTTCAGTCATGTTAGCATGCTTAAATCTTCACCGAAAAAAAAAGAGGATGAGATTCTTGTGGGAATGACTGCTGGGTATGTCCCATGCTCATCGTGAGATTGACACACAGGCCCTTTATGCGGCTGTGTGGAGGGTGGCCCCTTCCCTCCTCTGCTTCTCATCCACACCCTAGAGGCTCCCATTCAGCCCGAGTCTGGCTGGGGGGAAGTTGGAGCTCTTTTGTAGTGGGGAATCTTAGGGGAGGCTGTCAAGGCTGCAACTGTGTGGCCCTTTATTTCCCCAGAGAAGAGAAGGAGGGAGAAAAGATAGCGAGAGAGGGCAAGTGGGAGATGGGGGGAGTACCAAAGGAGAGTTTGGACACAGACGGCCTTGTTAACCGGCACCCCCAGAGGGGGAGAGGATGAGAGGGAGAAAGAAACAGGGAAAAGGCGAATTAAAAGAAAGAATGAATTTAGGAGAAAGACTAAAAACCCTGCTCTGTTACGTCACCGCTGTTATTCCCAAACTCATCCTGCTCCTCCCTCTCTTTTCCTCCTCCACTCCTCCCTATCTTTTCCCTCCATCTGTCCATGTGTAAGCTCACTCTTCAGTTCAATAACAAGCTTTTTCCGTCCCCCTCACCCTCCTCAAACCTTTCTCACCCTTTGCCATTACTTTACACACATTCCATTATCTGGGAAACCAGGCTAAGAGCAATGTCTGGGGTCAGAGCGATCATTATCATCACCTCTTTCCGCTACACTGTGAATTATAGCCCACCATATAGGAAACAGACATTTAAATCATAATCAATAGAGCAATATCAATGCTGAGGGGCATGGCTAAAGGAAATCAGTGCTGTGACTCAGGAGGAAATGGAGACATTCTGTTTAGACTGAGATTGTGGCACACGCTTATTGATAAATTATGGTCAAGCCACAAAAATCCATTATGTGGCATCACGCTCATTTTTTTTTTTTTATTTATTATTTTGTGGGGCATAGGGGAACTGTCTTTTGCTGATACTGATGCTGATATTAGCGTGATGCAATAATTGTGGCATGTCTGTTAAAATGTGTGGAAAGTGGAAAGTGCTGGATTTGAGCGGTGATCTCTGAACATCAGTGTATCTTATTTGTGTATTGTTTTTGAACACCACAGAAGTGAATGTCATACTGTATACATTAAGTGAACTTTTGGTCATGTTAAGATGATGAGCAGTACCACATGCACACAATGTTTTATCCAGCAAGAACGATACAAGGTGACAGGTGCAGCCTGACCTGGCTGCCACAGTCACTGTTGCCACTGCCGCTGAAACCATCACTGTACTGTACGTCTCTGTACTGTCACAAGGAGAAAATACCATTTCTCTATACAGCAGAAGTGCACCACATCACTGTCAAGGAAGAATCGCTTTGAGGCATGATACAAAATCACATCATGTAATCAGCCAGAACAAATTACAGCTCTAACATGTGGAGGAAAAGCACAGAATCACTGTTATTAACGCATACAGTTTGTTTGCCATGAATAAGAAACACTCATTACATGCAAAATTCTTGTCAAACCCAGCTGACAGATTCCATATTTAGAAATTCCGTTTCAACTGTTGTCAAAATTTTAGATTTAAATAAATATATTTTTGATATATCATTATTTAAGATAGTTGACTTAAATAGATCAGAGGAGGTACATTAAGCATTTTCTCAATTGTCATTCAGGTTCAAGATATTTTCACCTCGATTATTTAGACTGAATTGAAGAGAAAAAAAACATCTCACATTTAATCTACAGTTTGTAGCAAAAGTTACAACAGGCAAGATCAATAAGTTACTGAGAAAATTGAATTAGCGCAAATTAATTTGTATGCACTTTACTTTCCAAAGTATCAGATCAAGTAGAACTATTTACTTTTAATGATTATTTTATGTTTGTTGTATTAACTTGACTGGGACACTGTAATTGTGTATACTGTTTGTGCCAAAGTTAATTGGTCAGATTATTTAAAGGAGCATTTGCATATTCATTTGAATTCATGCAGTTAACAAAGATATATATTATGTGATTAAAGCGTATAATGAAATGCTCATTGTAAAGCGGCATCTAGTGTGTGTTAAAAAACTCAAGTGAATGTTGGGTTGAGTAGTGCAGTCAAGCACATAACCAGCCTGACCAAACAGTTCAGAAACACTGAGCTGCAGCCCAGAATCCCAAGGTCCTGTGTAGGTGTGAGCTGTGAACAGATAGTGCACTGCACATCACGGTTCATGTGCAGCCAAAGCCCACGCAGAGCTGATCAGACGGGAATCATCTGCTAGATCTGGAAATCTATAACCCAGTCCCCGATGAGAGAGGAGATATTTAGATACCTCAAACTAAAGACAGTGTGAGAGACAAATATATGGTGCATAATAATAATAATATATAATATGGTCATTGTTGAAGTAATGAGAGCGTGTAGATGAATAATAGGTACATTTTTCTCTTCATTGTGTGGACTGAATGTCAAGAGATGGTGTATACGTGATGGAAATAAATATCCATAAAATAAAAAAGGCCAAACACCCCAGAGCACAAACATTAAGAAAACACTCTATAAATGTAAAAATATAAATGGCCAGGTATAAAAACAATTAGTTTACTATCTTAATTGCTTTCCAAAGAAAATACTTTGTCACCTTCCCAATTAAAACACAACCAGCAGCTATATTAGATGTATTTTTAAAAGATGCCTGCAGCATGTCTTGTTGTCTAAGATATTGAATTCCACCACTACATTTTAATGGCCAGTTTTATTTATAGATGCAGAGGAATCAACACAGCTAAACAAAAAGTCACAGAAGACTAGAGTATTGAGTAGTGTTTTATACTGCGAGCAGGGGATCCAACTCTAATGATTTACATTTTAGTAATGGCTCATATTACATTGCCAAATGAATAATATTTGCTATATTTTTTTCAATTAGGCTAACAGTTGCACAAAATGCCTTTTACATGCCAGTCTCCTGACATTTCTTAACCCATCTGACATACACTTGGTGAAGTGTGCACTATTTCACAAATGAGGGTTATTCTGGGAGAGTCACGTCTCCTCTCTCCCCACAACACCCGGGAGAGAGTGGTAAAAGCTGTTGTCCTTTAGTTATGATGGAACGCGCAGAGGAGCCGCAAGAGAAAAAGAAAAGGAAAAGCTCTTCAATTGGAGTCCTCTTTTCTCCTCTCTGTCTGTGTCTGTCTCTGTTCTTCCGCCTGTCTCTTTCACTCTCTCTCTGCATGTGCCCTGCTGCTCTGTCATCCTCAGGGATGCATCTGAAGGAGACCATCTGTTGATCCATTTGTCTCCTGCTTTGCTTCCTGTGCCACTGCCTCTCTCCTATCGATGATCAGCCTTGGCCTTTCCCCTGCCCACTCTCTTTGTTGCTGCCAACAGGCACTCGGGGTGAGGCGGTTGTGTTGTTGGGGGTGGGGCAGGAGGTTGTGCCCTCTGTAGTCTCAGAAAGAGAAAATGGGCATTGCCAGACATGCATCATTCACATGAAACACAAACACACAAACAGCTAATGAGCCTTGAGCAGCTTCTTCGTAATCTTTGTTTATCTAAAGTGAGAATTTCTGGTCCTACCTGAGCAGAGCAGACACAAATTAAAGTTGCAGATATTGCTTTTTCACCTCCTTACAACATAAACAAAGAGATCTCATCATTATATAGATGTACAAAACTATGACATAGATGTTAGAATCAATGCTGAGACGCTGAAGGACCATCACTTGATGCTTGTGAAGGTTCACCACCAACACATTCATTGCCTGTGAAGTGTTTGGCGATGTTGCCACTGAAGAGAGAGAGGGTTGGTTTTCATGCATGTCTCCTAGCTGTCAACTCGTATGCATGTTCAGGGGTTTGATGGACACTGAGTCCACCGTGGGGACTTCAGGGATTGCTTGCCTTTGATCTTCTCCCGCGACTCTCGATTACCCATCATTCAGCAGGAGCTTAGGCCCTGGAGAGCAGCTGAGAGAGGGTGGCATGTTAACATGAGCTCTGATGTACCCAAGAGAGACTCACTGTCCAACTCAGACACCATATAGCAGATTACACAGACACGGAGGAAAATGTGCCCAGATAGTGCCTGTTGTGAATGTTTAGGCTGAAAGTATCTGACACTACAGAGTGTGAGAGTGAATCGAAACATGCCAGAAGAAGATGGTAACTCTGATAGGAAATATAATAACGTTGTAATCTATAGGAGGTTTTTGCAGCATCGAAATGACTGTATATCTTATTATCGCATCTTTTTCTCTTGCCGTCTGTGGAGTTTTCATGGATTCCTAAGGTTTCCATCAGGTTTTCATCACTTTACACTCAATATATCTGATGATGAGTTCACCCAGAGAGACATGATATTGATTCCCCATAAGGTTCAAATGACATGTGTTCACACGCACTCTCACCTGACGAGATGGTTACTTTGGATAAAATCAGACTGGTCAGGGCAGATGATCTTTTGTGTTGAAGGTGCATATGGAAACGAGCTGACATTCTGCAGTTGCTTTATCTACATTTTTAGTTTCAGTTTGTAACAAAAAACAATGTGATTCATTGTATTAGCTTTCTCTGTGTGATTTTTTTTTTAAATCTCTTAATCCCTATGTGTCACAGGCTTCCTCAGTACTGGTGACCAGGCTGCTAAAGGGAATTACGGGCTCTTGGACCAGATCCAGGCTTTAAGGTGGATCAGCGAGAACATCGGCTTCTTCGGAGGTGACTCCAACCGCATCACTGTGTTCGGTTCTGGGATCGGAGCTTCCTGCGTCAGTCTGCTCACCCTCTCCCACCACTCTGAAGGTACAGCACAGCAGGGAAGGGGGGATGGGTAATACAGCTGTCGAGCTCATGCCTGCTGGTGTGTAGGCTGCTTGATGTTAGAAGCTGGCGATGCAGGTCGCAAGTTATTGAGCGATGTATTCTACAGCACAGTGAATGTTGTAAGAAGCAGGTGTCTGCATTTGAGTGATTGTGGCATTCATTTCTATCAGAAAGCTAAAAATCCAGTGCGGATTTCAAACCACATGTGGGTCTTAACACACTCTGCTGGTTTGCTAGTATCTGTGTCTGAAATAAACATGAAGGTATAATGCGTCATTGCAAGATAGATAAGAAAGGACATGGTGTACTAGGGAGAGCTTTTTAGTGGCATCCATAGTCATACTAAATGACATACACACACTCACTGTGTTCTCTTTGTAAGTAATATTGTTTATCTTCTGGATGCCTTAATGCTACTTCATGATGATTTACTACCCACGTTGGCCTTGTCTTTGGTACTAAATGCAGCTTGTGCACATAATCTGGACATGCGATAAACATCCCTCATACTCATGGTCCTCTAGTAGGGTTAGGGTTAGGGTTAGGGTAACCCATCCACCTCATGTGCTAAATACCAGTGCACAATTTTTCTTGATACTAGCAGAGAAGATTCTCTGTTTGTGGATTTTTGATTAGCAGACCAACGTGTATAAGAAAGAGGTCATTTGAGCTGCTCTTCATTACAGTGCCAGGGATTTGTGATGTGTTTTGCGTTCTCCAATTTGAATTAAAGTGTTACTAATTGCCTTGATTTCCTCCGATGAATGACGACTGCTTTTGGATTGAATTTTTACCATAAATGCTTTTTTTATTCATACTTCATAATGCCACGCTCCATGTAGCATGTTATTATACTGCCAGTGAAACCATCTCCTCTGCCTCCCAGTAAATTGGATATTACCGGGTCTGTTTTTTCCCCTGAATGGAAATGTATGCCCCACTGATGGGATAAAAAAGAGCCAGTAAAACTTGAGGGATCCTAGGAAATTGAAACAGGAAGCCTTCTATCACGCCAGGATTCTTGCTGCGAATGTTACCAATGGCAATCAGATTTCACACAGTCTCTCTCGGAGCACAGATTGTTGTAATTATATAAAGTTTAAGACTGGAGTGGGCTGCAGGATGTGACAGAAAATCCAAGTGAAGGACTGTGTTTTTGCACCTGCTTTCACAACCTCCGCTGTACTCTGCTCATCCTTCTCCTCCTGTATAGTCTAAACTGTTAAAGTGAAAACTGGCATGACACTCTTGTTGCCAAGACAACGCAATAAACAAGAAAGGAATCAAAGTGTCTGAATCTGCATAACGGTGAAAATTGAAGCAAAAATCTATAATCAAATGAATTATAGACTGTGACATGAGCACACCTGGTTTCAGGTGGCCTCTAGTAATGGATTTGTGTAATGATTTCCTATCCATGTTAGCAGACTGTTGCATCTCAGGAAGATTGCTTATATTGAGTTTCCTGCTTTGCACTGTGAATGGAAATTAAGTCAGGAAACAAGATTGTAAACAATACATTATAACTCCTCCCTCGTCTCCTGTTTTTACTTTTTATTCCGACTTGCTCACAAACAAAAACAGTCATTCTCTATACCCAGCTACCCAGATAGTGGTGTGACACTGAATATGGCATTTGTGAATAAGTGAAATAAGGTGGGATATGATTGCATAGCACAGGATTCACATGTCTTCATGCACATACCCATGCACACGCTCACGCAAACATTTTCCTTCACCTGCTGCTCAGATGCAAGTTAATGAGACCCAGGTAAAAAAGAGATAGTAAACCAGCAATGACACACTGTTCTGGAGCTCCCTGGTGTGTCTGTGTATCTAATGACAGTATTCCCGCTCTTACTGTATACAGTCTGTCATCACTGCCTACAGTGCATAGACTTTCCATCTAACAGATACTCCTTTTATGCCTTTTGGTGGCAGAGTGACAACTTACTTCAGATGCTCCATGCTCCTCCTGAAGCCTATTTAATAAGCTGGATCCTCCTATATCATCCTAGCCCTCTGGCCTCTCTCTTTGATTGCCTGCTCCTCTGGCCTGGCCTTGGTGGCATCGCTATGTGGGCGTGCCGAGGGCTGCAGTCACAGGGTACATCTATCACCAAGACTCCCACTTATGGACTGTGTGGAGGCTGGGCTGGATGTTCTTTCGTGAGGGTTGGATTGTTTAGACCCAAGTCCCTGCCCTGCCTCCTCATCTAATCTCCTCCTCACTGCACCCATCTGTCTCCCTGCTTTTACAGAGAGGAAAAGCATGCAAGGGACACATACCCCCCTCTCTTTTTCCCTCTCTGGGTTTCTGCTCCCAAGTCTGCAGCATGTGTGGTGTGTTGCTATTAATAAGATGGCTGCCTTGTCTGCTTTGTGGCAAGCAATCTAGCTGCACATCTGAGACTTTGGAAGCAGAATGGTCATTAAAAGCGCAGTCTCACTCGGCAGGAGAGTGTTTTTGACCAGCTTATTAAATGTAGCTCAACAGTTGTGTTCCCACAGAGGGAAATCTCTGTCCCTATCTTCTTTTTCTCCAGCTTCAAACAGAAAACGACTGAGGAAGTTCAGAAGCAAGGACTTAAGCCAGTCCCATGTATTATCTATCTGGCATCGCACAGGCGCTAATTGAACATGCAGATTTGGCTTTTTCCCTATCTCCTAATAATCATTATGTTGTAAAAAAGTGAGATGGCTTCTCTGCACATGAACAGAATACCAAATAGCCAATGACTCAGTGCATTTGTTCATATAGCTTTTAATGTCTGTAAGAGAGTCAAGAGTATAGAGAGTATATCCACATACATGTCAGCATCAGTGTGCATAACCCAGCTGACCACGTACAGTATGTGTACACACCAAGCATGTCTGTCCATGGAGCACACATGAGGGAAGGGCCAGTTGTAGAGGCTTTGAAGGTCGTTTGGTTTCTTTTTTTTCCCCTCTCTTCCTGTAAGCAATCAGGATAAAAGCTCTGCTTCTTAGGAAGTGCTCCTCTTTTAATGGAACGTCTTGGACATTAAAGACAGCTAGTGTGGAGGATCCTTCATGCCAGTGTCAGCTTTCATTTTTATTAAGACTTCTGGGTTATTGAGAACCATAAATGTGCATGTTAAATGCTTGGGTTTTATTATGGCAGTGCAATGAGTACCAAGGCTTGTTAATGCAAGAGACCACATAGCAAATACTGAAACCCCTTGAACCATGAATATTAAGAGGGCAGTGTGACAGGTACTTGGTTTTCGGGAAAGGGTAAGAGTAAAGGTACGATTTTGAATCCATTTAGTGTGAAGGATAGCATAGACAACGATTACGTGAAAGAAAGCATTGTATGATGTGAGGAAATAGAGGATCCAGGAGTTTGAAAAAATCTAATGGCATGGCAGGACATTTTTCTTAAATCAAAATTGCAATATTCATGTAATTAATGGCTACTCTTTATAGTGAACTATTGCTGTCGATTATCTGCAAATCATCCAGATGAGAAAGGGTGTGGTGATCAAACGTTTAAGTAACATAAATTAACTTAAAATGACGCGTACTGTGAACGTAACTAGCTCATTATAACTGTATGTTATCCAGAAATAGAAACAAAGTTGATGGCAGTTTAATCAGTTGGATAGATTTGGTAATTTTAACTTGAGAATTGAGTTGCATCAGGAGCAGCTGGTTCATGATTAAAAGTAGGTTGAATTACTGATTTCATGATTTTATGATTTCAAATTTAACCCCTCATACCTCAATTAATGGATGAATGAATTAGTCCTTTATTTCCATGCAGGTTTTTTTTATTTTGCAAATCATATCCTTTTCTCCATAGTAGCATGTTAGTCAATATAACTCTGTAAATTCATAGTTTCCTAAATAGTAATTCATTCCAATGCATGCTAGTGTGAGTACTACATATAATGTCAAAAGTATTATGTGTAATGTTTACAATATGTGTGTAGTGCTGACATCATTAGTTGTATCATCATTAGTTGAATAACAGATATGATTGACTGACAGAAAAGAAAGGCTGTATGATGATGAGTTATTGCAGCCCAAAACACGTGTCAGATTTGCTTTCTACATCTCACACACAGGGGTGAATTACTCTTACTGATGTTAATTTTAATATATGTGAATGACATTCAAAGTGATTCTACCTTCCTGACTTTGGGAGCAGAACTCCTTGTAAAGGCTCATCTGAGCCCTCCTGTGATTTCACCGCACAGATCATTGCAAATGACTACTTTGTGGTTTCTGGCATGTATTCAACCTTATGGACTGATAGAGGAAAGAAATAAGAGTGACAATATTTACTGGACCTTGAATCAATCAGTCTCCGTCAATCTTGCTGACACAATGCCGCAATTGCATGGTGCTCATGGCTTGCATTGCCGTAGACTACCTTACATCTGCTCTGATAATCATTTAACATGTGCATGCAGCCTGTATTGTCCTACAACAGGGGACAACACAAACACTGTTGTAGTGCTTGAGTCCTGGGTGTGTTGAGTCCTGAGAACTTGTACACTCATTCATTGCTCTATCTAAAGCTACTATAAATATTGCTCTGAATTACGATATCTTGCAGAATGGAGATGAAGGAAAGCAAGCTATATAGATCAAGAGCGTGTGAGTGTTGTACTACGTTCCTGCTTTAACCGTAATGTTACATCTTGCAATGACCTTTGAAAATAACTTGTGGTTTTTGCTCTGTGAAACAAGGCCCATGGGAGGTTCTCCTTGTGGAATGGCCTTCGGGCCTCCACACCCCCACTCTAATATACCTGCTCTGAGCTTTCACCGCACAGATGTGGAGGTTCAATCCATCGACACTCAGTGTCAACTTCATTTCTGTGGGCTCAGGCATCCTGTAGCAGCCGTCCTTCGCCTCTGGAGTGTAAGCATCAAATGAAGGCACCTCGCAAAAGCTGGAATGTGAATTGGAGCCACCAGGAAAGATAGCTGCATAACTACATCCCTGGGATGTTATTCATATACGATGCAGCTGTCATTGTTGTCCAAATGCCTTGTGCTTGAGAAAAACAGGGACAATTGTTGAAGTTGAATAGAACCCATTTCTGAGGTGTCAAAGGCATTCAGCAACTCAACACTAAAAGTTACCTGGGTGTTTGGGTCAAAAGAATGCCTCCATCTCGAGGTTTGATTTGGCTGTTTGCTGAAGGGTGTCTGTGCATCTCAGGGTGTGAAAAAGGCCTATGCAAGATGAGAGAATGGGGACGCGCCTTGTCAGGAGCTGTATTCTTCCACCTTGATTGACAAGAGCGATAATTAAACCAGGAGGATGCCATCTCTGTGGAGCTAGAATGCTTGTATTTATTTACGCTGACTACTCTGCTTTGTTGTCTGCCATATACTGTGGCCATCATTGTGTAGAAAAAGCAAACAGATGTTGGCCTATGTGACATTTTTAAGCCACTCTTTGAACAGAATTTGCTTTTACTTTGCATAGCAGAGCAAAACTGTTTTATTTTTTTTACAAAACAAAGATAGAGAATTACTCCCTTTTGAACTTGAAGCAAATTGGAAATGTTCTAATTTATGCAGTAAGTTTTATTTTCTTTTCACGACTCAGGGTTGCAAAGAGTAAATGAAGCCAAAGTTGTACTGAGCGGAAGAAAAAAGGAGGCTCTGCAGAGTAATGTGAGGTGGGAGGGTTGTTATTAGGGTAAAGATGACTCCACTGAGGTCAGATAGCCAGTTTGAGGTGCGGTAACACTCTAGTAAATAACATCCAACTGGGCTGTCCATCAAAGGGAGGCAGCTTTACCTACTCCTATCCAGAATAGCACAGAGGAATGAAGAATTGACAAATGGCCTGAAAACAGTGAAGGCAGTTCATTCAAGTAGTCTAGCCATCAGTCTGTCTCTGCTTGCAGCAGGCAGTTGAGCCTATAAAGCATGGAGTTATAGGTGTTAAAGAGCCAAGCAGCAGGTCAGAGAAAGAAGCACAGGATAATTGAGTACTTTAGTAAATCCATGCCCCCATCAGCCAAGGTAATAGCTTGGAGCATTGCATATACCTGTAGCCCCAAATCCACAACTGTAGTGCGGTAGCTTGAGCGACATGTGGCACACATGGGCTGTCTCAGCAATATCCTCCAAGACAAAACAATGAGAGCCATCTGGTGATGTATCACTGATTGCTTCACGAATCTAATCGCAGCTGATAAACGAGGTGACTACAGAGTATGTCACCTGTTGATGACCTACAATCCCCAGTGAAGAGACTGGCAAGTCATTAGTTCAGGTAGATGCCATCTATGAATCATTTTTAATAAATCATTGTCAAGGGCACATCCATACACCTCCTAATGGACAGTGACAGTCAGTGTTGGTGGAGGGGGAGTGGTCGCTGCAGCTTCTGGCTGTGCCCTGCCATTCTTTGATCCTGTTAGGCTCTAGATCAATTAAACCAAAGCTGCATCATATTGCTCCCATACTGTCTCGTCTGTTTCCTGTCTTGATTGGTCTAATGACTTGATGGAGGCTTCTGTCTATCTCCGCGTCTGTCTATCTACACTTGCCTTGACCACTGCCTACGTCTCTGAGGCATTTTATTTGTCTCCTTTTCCCTGTTCCTCATAGGAGTTTCTTTCTTTTTCCAGTACCCTCCCTCCCCCATGTCTCTCTTTCGTCTTCTCACCATGTCTCCCTCTCTCTGCCTCAGCCCTTCTCTCTCTGGCACCAGTGTAAAGCATCCATTATAGAGCGATGCATGGGTGTCTGTGTGAGTGGGAGAGAGGGACTTGGCACTCCTCCTGCCCCACCTGCAGAGGAAGCACTGACAGCTGAGCACTGGGGGCTCAGCTCTCTCCCTCCTCCTCCGCCCATCTCCACATCTCCACTGACCTCCCTCCTCCTCTCACACCTTCTCTGTCTCTCTCTCTCTTTCTGCCTCTCTCTCACCCTCACTTTATTCCCTGTTGTTCCACACATACTGGCCCAGTTTCTGACACCACTCACTATCCGCTATTTTCACATTTCATTATATCCATCTCTCTTTTTACAGTGTCTGTCTTCTATTTATCTTCTTCATTGCACAAATATATTTGTTTCTTTTTCACCCATGATTGCATAAGTGTTTTGTCATTAGGCATTCTGCACCAGGCAACATGGCTGGCTAGATGTTGAACCATGTTTTATTAAAGAGACTGTTGTTTTCGTGTTTGTCTGCCAGATGAACAACTACAGCATAATTAGCTGAACTTTGCCATTCAGCAATGACCACGAGCACTCTGTGTTCGCTTGTTGTTACTGACAGCTCACCTCTGTGGCTAGCTAGGTCAGTCCTCCAGTGTCCGTACATCTGTTTATCTCTGCCAAGAGAAAAGAGCTCAGTGCGTCTGCATGTATAACATTATGGAGCTGTTTTGAAGGCACACCATTCTTATGAGCACTGTCACTTTCCTCATCATTTTCACAGACTTGCATAACATGTGATTTATATACATCATCTGCAGCGGGACGTTACCAGGTGTTTTAAACTGTTTGGGGTGATGTAGAAACTTCTAGATTTTTTTTAAATAGAAAATATATGACTTTGTGCTCACTTAATTCTGTTATAACGGCTTCATCTACACAAAGAGGGAAAATACTTGTTTACTGTCTTATTTCAGGCATTCAGGAATTGTTCATGCTGTTTATATAGAGCCTGGTTGCTACAGTCTGCGCTTGAAGACAGAATGATTTGGAAAGAAATTTGTTTTTTCAAAGTGTGATAAGAAATGTCGCATAGAAAAAAAAACATCAGTCCAATTACTTTGCTGTAGGAATAAGATGGTGTGATTTGCCTGGTGAGAGCTTTTAACAATGCAATACAGGGAATGACATTTATGTATGGTATCTGGATGCCTATCTGTGACATAATGTGCTGTAAGGGATGCGCTCTAACTGTCCACTGTGTGTGTGGGTGTGTAAACGTGCACACGCAGTCGCAAGATATAGTCTGCCTACCGAGGTGTTCAGTTCTGGGCAGTGCTAATGCATTAGCTGTGAAATTTGCATAGTCTGAGCACAATGAAATCCCCAGTGTGACGAACTTCAGCAAACATGCTGACAAACAGAAACCTCCACTATAAAGGGCTAACATTGTGCAACCTGACAAAAAGACAAAATCTTTAGCTCTCAGGCCCCCAAGGCTGTAATAGATTTTAGCTTAGAGAGGTAACATAAGCTATAGATCCTTTTCAGTGGTAAAAGAGAGTGACTCACCAAATCAAATACAACTGCTAGAGAACAATATTGCCAATGTGCTATTTCGCATCTTAAAGGCAGCTTCCTTCTCTTAGATGGGGAATTATGTGTCAAGGTACTATATTCATATTTGATTAATATCTGGATAGAAAGGCCACCTGTTGCTGCAGCCTGAAGAGCAAAAAACACAACTTCAGTTTGACACTTGGATTTTCATAAAAACAGCATCAGCATGTTTCAATAATGTATTAATCACAAGTTTAAGGCTTCTGCATGCTTTTAACATGCATTTGGTTTGAGAAGCTGTCTGACGTAGAGAGGTGTTGGATTTTAAACAGGCTAATTTTCTTAATCAGATAAAAATATCACTGTTATCTGCCTGACAAGAAATACTCCAAAAGTTTTACTGCATTAACAATATTACAAGATTAGCACATTGTCACTAACCTTAGAGATGCAATTCAACACTTGGTGCAGCCACTGAACAGAAAAGACCCCCCTGGGGCACCTTAAAGCCCTTCTGTGTCGGATTTGAACATTTCTGCTGAATCTGAACTGGAGACACGAGAGCATAGTCACTGAAGATATTGATGTAGGGTATACTGAGATTTTCCTGAGATGACATTCTTTAGTCAAAACTCTATAAAAAGTGACAATTTTACATAATTAGATTTTTTCAGCATAGAGAAGCTTTTGAAATGCACCTTTTGAGCTGGAAAAATTAGCTTTCCCTTATTTCACAAATCTATAATTTCTAGTAACCTTGCTGGAAAGAATTATGTAATTGGCAATATAGAATGAGAAAATAGACGTGTTCAGAGAGAGTTATTTTAGCTAGTTAAGTTTATAAATAGCATTATTTTCTTGAAAAAATGATTCCATTTTAATGCTACATCTGCACTCATTTTTACCAAGGTTGTCCCATTTTCTAATAAACAAAAGACACAGACAGAATATTTTCACAAATATATGGTTCTACACTTAATGGTTCTAATGTTTCAAAACATTTGGTCAGGTTTATTTTGGGTGTTGAATAAGATTTCAGTAAAAAACAGACTCATGAAGCAACAAGGAAAAGGATTTTTGCTAGAAAATTGATCAAGTCCCTGAAAAGCTAGAATACTTTTACTGTGTGCTGAGGAAGTCTTTGCTGACAAAGCACAGCAATGAATTGGATCAGAAACCAGCGAGGATCCTATCTGTTAGTTCACAGCTAAGAAAAGGAATGTACTGTAGGAGTAAAACAAAACTCCCAGTGCGACTTCTACAATGCTCGTAAACGCAGATAAAAGCAAACAGTAAAAAGAAAGTTTTTCAACCTCAAACCTATATTCGCTATGAGCAGTTTAGTATTCAACACAGTGCCAGAAGTACTGGTGTGAAGAAGGAACAGAAAAAGAAATTGCAGAGGGCTCAAAACTCTGCCTATTTTCACACCTAAGCACACCTGGCTAATTGCTGTAAAATATAAGTGCAGACTTTGAGAATCTCATCACTTCCCATCTGAGGTCTGATGCAGCCCCACAGTTAGAACAACCCTTCGTTTAAAGCATGCAGCAGCCCTGACAGCTAAAGTGACTGCTCAACAAAGGAAAAAATACCTACAAGGTAAAATGTGAACCACGTATCATTTGAAGGTGACCCAGGCCCTCAGCAGACAGTCAAGACGTGATAGACTCAACATTTAACTAAAATAAATATCATGTTTTTCTAGCCAAGCGTAATCCATCATGTTCTTATGAAATGAAAAATAGGCGTCACTCCTAAAACATTTCTCCTTGTTTAAGTGAAGGCTTTTTGGAGAGCATCCTCTGCAGTATTTCAGATGTTGACAAACCCATATGGCATGCCACTAATCTTGATCGATGCCCACCACTGTGAACACTACTCTCACTGTAGAAGATAATGAAATGTAGCAATGCAACATTTCACGAAAATCATCACAGTGATGTGTTTATTATCCATTATGAAAGACATCATGGCTGCTGCCGTTTTCCGATCAGAAAAACAAGGCAAAGGAGTGTTTACTTTCTAAATACACAGCAGCACATACTGTAGTTCTCATAAAAATGTCTGAGCTTGTTCAATGTGCTATTCTTAGGGTTCCCCTTAGAGCCACTATCTAATTGGAGCCTTGCTTGTCCTATCAGTGAAGCTATCCTCCACACAGACTATTTTACGAGGCTAGTGAGTGACTGAGATTCCGTGTCTTGGTATCTGTGGTTGTTCTCCGGCATGTCCCGGGACTCCTGTTCATTGGTGAGGGCTTCATTAGTCGAGGATGAGAGGTGGCAGCAGAGAGAGAACAGCTGTTTAGCTAACCACTTGCATTGTTAGCCAGCCTTCTCCGTATGCCTAACTGCCTAAATCCGTCCCCTAGCTGCTAACAGAATGCTCATTAAGAGGGGAGGGAACTCGATGGGAAACAGCGCCACTGTGCTACAATCCTATCTGCTTCTTCTACTCCGCCTCTCCCTCTGGTCTCTATTAAAGAACTTCAAGGAATAAACCTTCCCTCTGTGGATCAACTATCAACAAGGCCTCTTTGACTTCTAGTCCCAACGTCCAGGGGACGTATGGATACCTGAGTTCTTCTATGAGACAGTCACCAACATCTGTGATACCAAAGCATGACCCTCCTGTGCAGAGATATAGAAAGATACAAGATGACAAAATCCCAGAGGACAGACGGATGTTACATTTTGCTTCAAGCCCTGGTATGTTTTTTTTTTTTTTTTTTTAATCCCTAAGCTGAATGGTGTTAAATTATTCAAACACTGTAGATTGTGCTACCTTAATTTGTCACGAGCCCAAAAGCACAAGTCTGTTTGTCTGTGTCAAAACTGATGAGACGTGTGAGGTAGGTGGAACATCAGAGATGGCACTGTGAATATCTGATGGTATTCATGTGAACAGACGAAGATCAGAGCCAAAAACACAACACCATCAACACATCCCTGGCTGAAAAACTGAGGCCCATGTTTGATTAAAATTCAACTAGCAAAATATGTTACCATGGAAGTACTTCACTGAATTAACACAGAGTAGTCACAAACATTCCCCATGCAGAAATGCAGGCAGGCAAAGTGCACAACTGATTTGCTCCAAGCTATTTACTGTAAATGACAGGAGCTGTAGACTCTTGGGACTAGTGTACACATAATACACAACACATCATTTTCTTACCTATGAAACACAGTCTTTTTTGACATGTTTGTTGATTAATATGTTTAAGAAGCAGTAGAAGAAAGTAGACAGATATGTCTTGCTGGTTTTAAATTAAGAAGATTAACAGAGAATATAATGATATATAAAATAACAAAGATTCTATACAGTTTTTGATTGATGTGAGCAACGTTGCAAATAAGTAAAAACAAAAAAATGTTTTACATTAATTTGACCAATAAATGTTGTTTGACATTTTTCTTTTACTGGATTACCAATATTCATTTAAGTTTCATTTTTTCCTAAACAGTTTCTCAGTTAAGTCTGTTCTTATAATATATTACTATAAATATCCATAAGACAGTTTCAAATGACTGTAGTATATCAATAAAACTACGCTGAAAGAGAACGACTACATTTTTAAATCAATGACAAACAAGCTTCCAGCAATAGTATTTGCTCAATTGTCACTGATGACATATGAGCTCAGTAGCTTTAAAGATTTTGTCAGTTGTTACTATAGACAAAGACAAGAATGAAGTTTAATGTTTGATGGTACTTTCTTTGATTGAATTCTCATCATTTTAGCCGTCATCGTTAATCCATATCACCCAGTAATTGCAATTAAAGGAACTAGCAGGTGAAGTTTATCCAGGTGTTTTCCCTCTTGACTACTGCTTATCTTTTCTGCAGAAGTGAAAGCTTTAATTAATTAATTAATTTAGTCAGTTATATGTCATCCACTCAAACAGCATCACATTTTTTCTTACTTAGTAGTAGCAGCTTTATATCATCTGACAATACCAATTATTATATTCTCATTGAGCCAACAGTAGTAACAGTAGTACTAATATATATATGTGTGTGTGTGTGTGTGTGTGTGTGTGTGTGTGTGTGTGTGTGTGTGTGTGTGTGTGTGTGTGTGTG
>JAUYWH010000002.1:8441751-8460670 GCA_034779795.1 Ctenopoma multispine
AAAAAGTTGGTCCCCATGACAGATGGAAACCAGTATGTGTGTGTGTGTGTGTGTGTGTGTGTGTGTGTGTGTGTGTGGACAATGGTAGATGACATGTGTGCTCCAAAAAATATAGTAAAATCTTTTCACAATGAGGATAAAAGTTAAATGTTGCACTTTTAACGCAGGATCTCACCTGTTAAAGCAACCAATTACCTCACAAACAAATACGTTAGAACAATCTTTAAGAAAAATACATAAATAAAAATATGAAATCCACATAATGAAACAGACCAAATAATAAAACTGTAGTAAACGTTGAAGTTGGTGCACACTGCTACTGAACTGCATAGGACTGGGTCCCAGCCAGATGTTGAGTATTTGCTTCTGCCTGCTGGTTTATCTTGTAAACATTGTGCCACAAATGCTGATGCTAACATCATAGACAAAATGTTAAAACTGTTAAAAAAGCTTCTTACAATAGCCTGCCAACAAAACAAAAACCTACTACACTCGCTACACATCTACATCATATGCCATATGTATATAAATTAATATTATATTATTGTTATTATATTATAAATATTTCCCGCATTCTGAGAAACTTGAAGTCATGATAGTTTATCATTATATTTAAGATTTTCAAACTTGAAAGCAACAAAAAGAAGTCAAGTATAAATACCTAATATGTGTGTTACAGACCAGACCAGTGTGTAATTTTTTTATGTGGTGATGGAAGCTGACAATGACACATTCTATAGTAATGGCAATAGGCTTTCCGACACCACTCTGAATGTGTGCTCGGAAAGAATGACTGTGGGTGAGATATGTGTCAAGTGTTGTGACATTAGTTGCTGCTGAATATGTGTTAGCTTGACGTTGAGAAAGTGGAGTGTGCCAACATGCTGCCTAACTGATAGACAAGCACACACACGCCCATACACGCATATAAGTCATTTCCACAAACTCATGCCGATAGCCCACTGCGCAAACATGTATAGTACGGACACACACAAACACACCGCTATGGCAGTGGCAGGTCCAGACCTGTGGGATTGTTAAATGTTGACCTGTGTAAATACCCGCCCCACCCCTCCATGCTCAGCTCAGCTTAACTTAGCTCTGCACACATACAAACACACACAGAGTCCATATGTGTACATGTAAGTCCACACACTCTCCCACTCCGGGGAATTTCATGTGGCTACAGCTGTGTGCCTACTAGCACTGGCAGCAAGAGACACAACAGAGAGAAGAGAATATTGGAAAAGATATGGATACGGACAGTTTGGAGTGAAATGCATGTTTCCATGGAGCAGTGGGCAAAAAAGACAAGAAAGAAAACTGTGCAGTCTCTCACATGACCCTGATAGGTTTTTTTTTCCTTTTTTTTATTTTCTCTCCTCTCCTGCCTACAGCTTGGTTTGAATGTAAAAGACTAATAATCTGAAGTGTGACCGCTGAGGCATAAAGGCAACTATTGAATGCCTTTACTTTCCCTCAGTGAGGCAGTCACACAGCTCCACAACCAGCATGAAAAGTTCACCAGAATGCAGACGTGTGTGCACGCACAAGGACTCACATAACATAAGCAAACGGGATGACGCCAGCGAGCACAGGCAGCATACTAACACACAAATACACAGACACACAAATAAATAGTGAATGAGGCTGCTTGGCCGGGGATGCACCGCTTCTCGCCATACTGTAGCTCAGCTCACAGCTCTCTGCCCTTGTGCCGGGACCTCGTCCTGTCACTCCACGTTTTACTCCCTGCACCGCCACTCCGCTGTGAGCAGCCAACACAATTTTAAGTATTGAGGTGGTGAAGAAACTGTCCACCACTACCCATTTGGCCTTTTCAGAGTTTGACAGAAAGGACCGGAGGTAAAAATACACTGCATACTGTCCTGCCAGAATTGAAAACGACTGGAGTGCTGCTGTGAAAGGGGAATGTATATAGTCCTTATTATTAGGCCGGCCGGCCTGAAATGAGGTTGACACGGTGCCAGACATTGAGATGTTTTCTGTCATTCCGTTTTTTTGTTTCATCTGAAATTCAATATGATACATTAGTGCTCCAAATGGAGACCGTGCAATAGATATTAATTACTTGTCCACTGCGGTTTTTGACACTATCAATCTGTTATCAGCTGGCGACACCAATGACTGAAATTAACTGTCACTTCTCAATATCAGCCAAGTCATCTGCATGCTTTATTGCCTTCATTACAATATTCAGGTCTTAAATGGTATCCTCATGAGATGGGACGGTAACCAAAAGGTTGGCAAGCACTAATGCAATTATCACTAATAATTATCTGAGCAAAGTTGGAAAATATCAAAGTAAATATCAAACTCCCTACATGGAAATAGACTGTATTGTGGACTTGGGGAAATAATTTGAGTGCAACCATATGAAGATCTCCTGAGGTTCATGTATATTTGATAGGGCCCGCCAGATGTGGCCTTGGATGTGTATCAGCAAGCAATCTCTTTTTTACTGTGAGAGAATTAGATTTCATCTCAGGGTCCAAATCTAATACACAGGTTTATATTTACTCACAGTTGCAGAGCAACATAAGCCAATATGACCCCATATATGGGTGGCAGTGCTACGCAAAACACAGTTAACTGAAAATGCTTTGAGCAAACTGTTCTGCAAGCCATCAAAACTTCTATTGCTGTGGACTAACTCAGAATGTAGTTGTTTCTCCATCACAAGGGCTTAAGCTGCCTAGAAAAAATAAAACTATTAAAAGCCTGTTCACAAATGAAATGGCACTGTTGTTTTACTTTTCTTTTTGTCTTAGATTGAATTGAAATCAAATTGTTTGATTTGACAAAATCTACATTGGAAGGAAAACAGCTGTTTCCAATTGCGGTGATGTGTCTGAAGTATTTTTCTAACCCATCGAGAAATATCCTGGTGCTCAGAAATACAATTCAACCAAATCACAGTCTGAAATCATTTCAGAGCCTTTGGATTGAGCTTGAGAGCGGCGCGTATTGGAGATGAAATGGTTGCATGAGTCACCCAATGCATTGAGATGCCTGTGTCTTCCTCACAATGAATGCAAAGTCACAGTTAGTATGCAGAGTGCCATTTTCTTTTTCCAGAGAGCCTTTGCCTGCCTTGAATACTCTCCAGGGACAATAGCACCCAGTGAGGAGTTTTACTCTTCTCTATTTTTTTTCTCCCTCTCTCTTATCCTTCTTTGACCTCCGCTTTTTCTCTCCCTCCTCTGTCTGTGTCTATGACACAATGAGAATAGATGTTGGCAAGTTAGTACATCCATATGTCTGTCTGTTTGTCTTGCTAAGATATATTTTCCAGTTGTGCAGTTCAGATAAATGTGTAGTCAGCACCCTTTTGTTCAGAGGAGGCAGAAATGAAAGATCTCAGATTGATGAAGTCTTTGGTCAACACATTTTTAATCTCTATTACTAAAGTAAACATCTCAGCAACTCTGTGTATTTCCTAATCAAAATAAAAACATTTTATCGGATTGTTGTAGATTGCTTTTGCAGCAGATCGATGCTCAGTGACTGCACACTGAGTTTGGATAAGCGGCACAAATAGCTCTTAATTGTTGGGATTTCCAGTTGACTTGATTTGTTTCAAGCAGATATTTAAGGAGCTGCTGCTGCCAATGGAACTTTTCCAAGCCATTTTTACAGCACGGCATGTCATAACCCAATTGTCTCAATGTCCACTTACAGTAAGTGGCCATGGTGGCTAAAGAGTTTGCCACAGTAATTGACTCAATGGGAGTTTACAGTATGAAGCATGAGGCAGAGAAGGCAGTTATAGTGCTCTCCAGAGATGTGCTGTTGTGACAGTACTGCTATCTGTCCACTGGGTTTTTCTCAGCACATGCTATACAGGCCAGTCATACACACTCAAGCACAGATGCACACATAGAAACACACACACACACACACACACACACTCAATGTGCAAACACAGCATCTTCCTTCCTCAGAGCAGGTAGTTCCACAGTCAGGTGCTGGGATCACAGTCAGAGCACCGTCCCGTCTTAGACCAGAGTTGCGTTCTTAATCTTTAATGTGTGCCCAAGAATGAGAGCGAGGCAGGGGCGACACATATCCATCCTATTTTTGTCCGCTGTTTGCATGGTGTGCCGCCTTGAATTAGACCAAGCTTGTGTGGCTTCTGGCTTCAGGACTACTGGCACAATAGAAAGACCAGGGAACAGCGGTGTCAGACACTGTGAGAGAGGAACACACAGAGTGACATAGGCACAGCTAGAAGAATATGTTTCCACTGTTGGAGCCAAAGCTGCAGCTTGCCATGTTCATGTCTGATGCAATAGTTAATCAGCTCAGACGCTGCTGCTGGTGTGACCACTGACCCTAAAAGAAATCAGGGGAGTTATACGGGGGAATCTTTCAAAGAGGAATAATTTTGAATGGGGCTCAGGAATTACAGCACATTCAGGGTGGTATTTTTTTTTTTTCTGTCTCCTTTGGTTCTGGTTCATTAATGGCGCTTTAGATTAAAAGAGATGTTGATGTTCCTGGTCAGAGAAAAAAGGTTGTTGCCTACTAGGTGTTCTATGCCTAATGAGCTTTTTGACTTTTTCACACATTTTACTGCAGTGTAAATGTATTTTGAAACGGACAATTTTCAGTTTCTGGCCACCATCACCTATACACAATAACCTATAATGACAAAATTAAACATTATTTTTATACATTTTTGCATATAATGGCGTTTAACATAACATTCCCTGTGTTATGAAGGTGATAATATTGTTTTTTTATAGATTTTTTTATAGTTAGTTTTTATATTTAGTTGCACATTTGCAGCTAACATGTTTATGCTGTGTGTGTGTGCGTAAACATGATGGTTGGTGTTCGCCCTTTTTGTGTGAGCTACAGTCACATGTAATCAGGGATGTATGCTTTTCTGAAGAAGGCTTGTAGGCTAGTGATCTGCTGTATTGGAAGGCTGTGAAAAGGGCTAGGGTAAGCAGTAAGCTTCCACCCACCTCCTGCTTTTAGGCAGAATGTGCATATCCATCTCAGTTTCACCTTCTGTACCACTACATCTCACAGCTAATTTATTTCTGCAAGACTTAGGCACTTAGACTGAGGTCTCGCTCTCTGTCTTTCTCTGTCTCTTCCCCCCTCTGTCACTCTTTCTTTCCTTCATTTCTCTGTATCCCTCTGATTCCCCCTAGGGGGGTGTATACCCCTTGCGATAATTTGTCTGTCACAAATGCAACTGCGCCCTCTCCGTGGCTTTCCTTGGCCCAAAAATGAGTTTCAGCCATCCCATCTGGCTGTCATAGACAAGATGTCGCCAAGAATAGAAGCTTCCCATCCTTCCACATTTCATGGCTGAATTGTCATATTTGTGTGTGACTTACATCTTTGACCCTCCCATGCTAGACATATTTCACTTCTGATTTGTCCTTATGGAGCTTTTCTTTATTGAAGTCAGTGTATTCCTTGTCTCTGGATGCCACTTATCACTGCATATATAAAAATGAACCAAGCTCCGGAGCTGCTATACAATGCAGATGGGGTGTAAAACGTGGTGCATATATTTAGAAACAACAGGAGTCAGATGTTTTAAATTGTTACTACACAGCAGCCATTTCCACAGTTTTCCCATGAAAACCAGTTTCTGTGGGAGCTAAAGACACTAATCATTTCCTCTCAGCACACTGATCTGAAATCTATTTGTGGACGCAGTAGGAGAAGAGAGAGGAAATCAGAAAACATCTTTAACAACTTGTCTCATCTAATGAGATTAGCAGAGCCGCTTACACAGTCATGACATGGAGATACACACAGATAACCCTGTAATAACTCATTATTCCTCCCATTTCCACATCGACGCCTAGTCAAGGCTCGCTGACAGTGTGTGTTGTTGTGCGTACACAGCTATCAGGCCAATCTCGGCGTTGCAGCAGTGTGGAGAGAGCGGGGTGAATACCGCCTCGAATGCCACAGCACAAAGAGAGCGAGCAATAGAGGGACACAGAGATAGCATTCTCTGCTTTTCTCAGGCTGCAGCATTAGTGACACATGCATGAGTGCAAATGGAAAAATTCACCATGCAGGTCCTTTGAATATCTTGGTTTGGTAAGGTTCTAGGGGACAGAAGGATATCAATCAATTCAGTGTATGTGCATGTATGCATGTGTAGCCATGAGAGTGCAAAGATAACACCCCTCAAAGCAGCAAAATACAGGCTGAATGAATCGTAAGGGCAGGAAAGAGCATGCTCTGGCCATGAATTAAGTGTGCATGAGATCAACAATAAAAAAATTAATTAAATTAAAATTACTGTTCACATTCTACCTTGAACAAGAAATATCTTTCACATAAATGTGTCTATTCGTGGATTTTTCATGACTTGTATTTCTTTTTCTTACCGTGGTTTAAGTGTGTTTTCAGAGAAGTTTCAGAGAACATAAAGCATGACTTTCTCAGTCACCAAATGTCAGGTAAAGAAAGGAGAGCCTACATGCACCCTTTCATCCATCAACCACACGTCCACATACTTTTCTGCCAATGGCAAAGTACTTAAAAGCTTCCCTAACCTTTATTTAAGTGTTATAAGATGATTTTAGTAAGTGAGTGGGTACATGTGTTCATGCCTGTGCTTCTGTCTGTGGGTACCATAACTGGATCACATGGGATTTTCAAATAAATAGCAGCGTCATCCTCCTAAGAGTGCCAGATCCAATTTGCTATATTGGACAATACAAGACAGAAGCATCAAGAAGTTTAGACAATCACAGTGAAGTCTCTGAAATTTCAGTTTAAGTTGCTTGACTGAAAATGACAGCATGCACGACTGACAAATGTCACAATGTTCTCAACCCCACCCGCGCTCAATCCAAGGCTGAAATAAATTCAGAGAATTAGTCTACAAATACTGTTTGACTCAGGTGTGGTGTGCATGCTTGTGATTAGCAGCCAGATTGATGAGTTCAAGGAGGAGCGGTGGCCCTGGTGTGCTCTGCCTGCAGACTCAGAGAGGCCGGCGTGCGTGTGATGATGAGGCCTGGAGTGTGCGGTATTGACCAGTGGATGTCACGTTGTGATTAGTAGGAGATATCTCTGCGCTCAGATGCACATCGATCCTGGAACCTGGGTACAGCCTGTCAATGGGGTCATTTTTATCCTCCTCTCCTCTCTTCTTTCCTCCTGCTTTTTCCTACCCTCTCCTTCACTCATACCTTCATCTCTCCTTTGCCTTCCTCTCCTCTCCTCTTCTCTCCTCTCCCCTCCCATATCTTTTTTTTCCCTCTCTTCTCTTCTTTCCGTCTGTTCTACTTTCCCGTTCCCTCCCTCTTCCTCCCATCCACCCTCATGGATCAAACTCTTTATCTGGCCTGAGCCACAGCCTGCAGGCAAGCAGGCAGTCTCTACAGAGGCTGGAGCAGAAGACCGAGCTTCAAACAACATTATATAGGGCTGGCATGAAGCATGTTTCACACTGATAGATGAAAACACTGGACCCTCAGACACTGCCTCTATATGGACACGATGAAACACGAGCAGAGCAGTCCTTCTGTTTCAAAGCCCACTGCTCTTCACTTAAATATTGCTACAACACCTCCCGGGACGTAAGACAGAGTAAAGTTTTGTAGGAATTAGGAAACACTGTGCACTTTTGTGTTCAGATCCATGCTAAACAAAGCAGTCAGTTTCTGGGAGGAAGATGCATTTTCTTTGGCAGCTATCCTGTTGGATCATGTGTTATGAAATGAGTCCAGAGTATATCTGGTTTAGAGGAAACATGGGAAGCCAGGTAACAAGAATAGTAGCAGCCATAAAAGAGCAAGAAAACAAAGCCGACATGCAATGAATCAAAACTAGTAAACATGTTGTGCCATGTTTAATTTTTAAACAGGTACAACAAATAACAGTGTGAACCGTGTTAATTTTCATACACAGTCTGGATGCTTCTGTGCTTTAATTTACAGAATCTCCATCTAGGCTAATCCATAAAGTGTATTCAGTAACACTACTAGTGTCTCAGAAGTCATCTTTATTCTTAAGTAGACAGTTTTAATATTGGGCAAAAAATTTTAATGGAACAGAAAAACAATGTAGGTATTGTTTCAGGGCTTCCAGACCAATGAAATTATCCATAATGCATGATCAGACCAGAGGCACTTGTCTTTAAGTGGATGCAGCCTGTGGTGCTCCGGGTTGTAGCCATGGAGACATCAGCTTTAACCCTGTGTTATGTGATTTACGTGACCAAGGATGCACACTTATGCAAAATTTGTAAGTATTCATCTCCCAGCTGGCTTTAAATATTCCAGGTGGGATTAAGCTACTTCATATCTTGATCATTTAAGATCAACAACAATAACGCAGTAGATTCCTTGAAGGAGATGAGAATTTAAAATAAAAAATAAGAGCCCAAGTGAAAGGCAGCAATAGAGGCAGAGCAACATTTATTGAGTGTGTCCAACTGAGTGCTAGCCTAGTTTGACTGTAGATGGAGAGAAATGTTTGCAACAGAGGGGGCTCTGCATAGTCTACGGCTCTGTGGAGATTTGCTTACAGTGGAGAGATGGTGGAGGTAAGATGGCTCAGAGGATTCAGGCTCCGCTGAACGCAGACTTATGTCTAATAATCAGCAGGGAGGGACTCAGCATGGTCCCTTAGAAAAAGAGACAGGGAGAGTTGATAGAGAGAGACAGAACAACAGAGCAGAGGAAAGATTGAATGTGCGGAAAAGACGAGTGTAAAAGCTCCTAGGAGTTGAGGGAGAGGAAAAAAAAGACATGTCCCCGTGGCCACGTTATTTCTCTCGTGCAGTGGCTTTTATGAGTATGAGAAGAATTTTGATAAGATTTTGCTGCTTTACATATTTTCACTCATATTAGCCCTTAAAGTGATGTTGAATATCAAAAATGAGTCACTGACCTATAAAATGAGACTTGGGCAATCCAGATTTTCAAGGTCACCTGTTGTCGTATTATCATCTTCGTTAATTTTCTTTTTTTTTTCTGACATTGTTAATGTTGTAGTAGTTTTGTAGGATGCACTTTACAGTCACATATATCACAGAGCGAGACTGATAAAACTCACCACCGATGCTTCAGTGAATTTTGCCAGCTGTTCCAGATTGCAAAGTACAGCCATTTATGGAGCTTACTGGCATCAACACCAATAGAACATCCTTGTCCATTAACACGGACTGAACACTCACACATGCCCACAGTTGCCACGTAATACATCAGCAGTGATCCAAAGCACAGCCATGTCATGTTACTCTTGCTCCAGTGGTGCAGCATTGGCTTGTTGTATATCAGCATTTCATCCATATTGCAGTTGTCAAAACATGGCCTGAACGTATATGTTTTGTTGTTTGAGCCAGTGGGTGTATTTCAGTGTGTGGATTGTCGCTCTATAACCTATGCTGTGGTCGTCATAGCCCCAAGGTCAAGCTTTTTTTTCCCTATCAATGGTGAATTATCTCCACAAGCCACTCCACCAATCCAGGGCCTGAACCACATGCCCATTTAACGGGTGTCTAGTGAGGGGGCAGTGCGGTCGAGGTCAGCAAACCGCAACGCAGAGGCGGCTGCAGAGCGACGCGACAGCATTTTAGTGGGGGCCCAATGAGTGATTACCTCGGAGCTCCAGTCATAATTCAGTGTGACCTCAATCTGCCAGGAACGCTATGGTTTGATGGATCTGCTCGCAGTTTGGGTGTCGGGTTCTCGCATGTCAAACACAGGCAGATAATGATAGGGCTATCTGTTGCTTTAACAAAGTAAAACATGCAAGATATGAATGTGACACACATGTTGATAGTGTTGCATCATGCTCTTTCTGTTTAATTCACCTGGATATTGAGTGAAGAATTGTGCCCCTGTAGATGTAAGAGTAGATGCTGAAGACAAAACAGTGTCACAAATTGTTAACCCTCATCAAGATGATGCCTGTCGTCTGTCTCTCTATTCATCATTGCAGCGTCTTATCTATCAAAGTCAGTACAAATAAGCATGCACGCGCACACACACGCACGTACAGTATACGCCTCCCAGTGTGGATAATTAGTGGATTCCCTCAGTGGGTGATAGAGCCTGTGCTCTTCTCTCTCTCTGACCTTCCCTAGTGAGCTTCCTTCCACAGTGGTGCTCGCATACAGCTCTAATACATATTTATCAGTCCCATGGCAGTTCATGTGCACTGGATTTATATGTTTCGCAACAAACAACTTTAAAGTCTCAGTCTCAGTCTCAGTCATTCTTCCTGCCTTGCATAAACCAAAGCAAAAGATAAATCTAGTAATCAATCTGGCTGCAGCCTCCTCAGCAGCTGACTATCTGGGATTTGGGTACAGACAGACATGGGACCAAGTCTAGTTGCATTCAAGCTGATCTCCTCAATTACAGCAAAATGGATTTGATATACGTCTGTCTGTAACATCACCTTGGCAATCACAGGAACTGCTCTGCTGGCAAATGGTTTCCTACAGCAACTTCTGATCAAAGACATTCACAAAGTGGCTGTGGCATGACTGGTAGCATTGGGATTCAGGACGGGCTACATGCACCATGACTGGCTCTGTTTGCACAGCGCAATCTGAGTTGAGATGTGAAGAGAGGCAATACCACTAAAGAGTGAGGGGTGGGGAAGGGAGGGCAGAGGGACGGATGGTAGGATTAAAACCCCACCCCCAACTGCCTCTGAGCAGCCATCTTTCATCTTGTGGCTGTCCCCTCCAATGCTTTCAAGTGGGTGAAACCCTCAACATCTGCTTCCGCTCCCTGAGAACCCGGCATAGGCCACCGTCCTGCAGAGGCACATATCCGCAGGACAGCTGAAAGGGCAGCGTCAGGGTGAGGCCACGAGAAACTGATGGTGTTGTCTGTGTAGAATGAGAAACTTTGTGCAGAAACACAGAAAAAGCAAGTATGGATTTCTTGCGCTGAGGTTAAAAGATAAACTTTGATTCTGGAATGTACTGAAATCTTCACTGTCAGACACTTTGAGACTTAAAATTCTGCTACACAAATTGCGGCGTATACTGGAAAACACACTCACTACAGAAACATTTCACAGTTCGTTCACCCCAGACACATTAATTCTACTTACTACTGGTGAACAAATAAATGTAAATAGCTCTGTAAATAAACACTTCATCTTCGCCAAGGAGAAATAAGCCCCCCGCCACTTCTGATTAAGACTACCAAAGTGAAATATCTGGCACTTAAGTCTGATGTTTACCTCATAAACACAAAGACTTCAACACAGCCACCCACACTGACACTGAAATATAACTGAGTCTGCATGCCTGTACATTCGTCTGCTAGTCTTTGTGGAATTGTTAATGACTTTTGATAATGTGCGCCATTTCAGGAGTATTTCATCTGCTGTGGTTTCCAGTATCATAAGTGCAGTGGAATTCCTTGACTCTGTCAGTGATAGTATAATGAGGAATAACGCAACATGGTCAAGTGGAAGGAGCTTCGCCTCTGATTTTCTCAGAGATTGGTAAAACAACACTTGTGGATTTAAAAATCACATCAGGTGGACAGATGAGTGGTGTTGTCAAGACAGAGACTGCAACACATTGGAGATGATTTGAGGGTGAGGAGGATGTCATGTTGCTTTCTCTCCTTTGTAAGGAGAAAGTTTTCGAAGGGGATGCGATTCAATTATTTTTAAGGAAATTATGTTTGTTATTTAGGATCTGTTGCTTGTGGTGAAAAATCCTTTCAGATGTCTTTCATATTGTACTGCAACTAAAATGTAATTTAGTTTGTGAGGACACTCCATGAGACTGTAGATTTGTTTGCCTTGGCTCCCTTTAAAGCCCACCCACACACGAACATCAAACTCCTATGTAGATTCAGACGGTCTGTTGACTCTTAGTGCAAAATGTGTCTAGTGGCGGGAGCCATGGTGTTTAGTTCAGCTCAGTCTTCTCTGACTGTGTGCTGGGTGAGAACGGTCACATATACTTCTGAATTATGATCAACTCATTATACACCAACCACATTCTCCTAGTATAACAAACACAATGTATCAACACAAGATTTGCTGTGTAAGTGACAAGAGTAAGAATAATCTAAGACATCAATGTTATATCTACTAAAGTGGTAATCGATTCAAAATCACTTCATGACTAAAGCAGCAGAGAGTGTTAACTAGACCTGCCAAAACTGTGCATCAGAGTTTCCTTTTCATGGTTTGGTAATAGATGATAAAGATAAACTGCCTGTTTTCAATCCGCTGGATAACAATGACCCAAGCTGTGATCCTGACTGAAATGTTTTATTGTCTTACAGAGAACAAATTTACACTCACCAGCAACTGTACCACTTAAGAAACACATGTACAATTGAAAAACTTGACCTGTCCAGTCACATTTTCCTGTTTCTTTTTATATTTTTATATTATCTTTATGTAAAAATTGAATAAACTTAACTAAATTAAACTTATATTTCCAGGTGAATATGAGCAGCTTCATTTCTTCTGCAAATGTAGAGAGTAGGAGTCTAATTTTATTTATAGCAATCCACCCACAAACTGCTGTAAAATTTAGTGATCTCTCAGGTAAAAATGACTTTTAACTTACACAAGGCATAACTAATGCAGAGTGTATTTGTGTAATAACTGCAAAAGGGAGCACATGTGTTTATAATTCCAGTGTTTGAGGTTCATCCAGTTTAAGCTACCTTGAAGAGTACATTTAAAAGCGTGAGGGCATGGGCACAGGGTTCATATATTTAAAAAAGGTCTTTCTGCATTTGGTATGGAATAGTTTGGTTTGCCAGTTTTGATGCATCCACTGTTTGCAACAAAGCCTATAGAGCCATATTGACAGCATCTGCTACTGACAAATATACAAGGATTATTACAGAGGGCACATATAGAGATGGATGGAAGACAGGGAAGATGACAGAGTGCTGATTCCCTCCTCTGTCTATGAGCTGTCTGTGAGACCAGGCCATCTGCGCATTCATTATCACAGCCATGATTCCATTATTGTTCTGTGTGGCAACAAAGACTTGTTCTGTCTGGCCTTTGTTATTCTTATCTGCTGTGTGGCTGACAGTACCCTTTTGATCATGGCAGCAACAAAATTAACAACTATTATGTAGTATAGCACATAACAGAATTATCCTCTATAATAGTGACAAACTAAACATCATCCTGTCTCTTCTTTCTGTGTACAGGTCTGTTCCACAGAGCCATTATTCAGAGTGGGTCAGCCCTATCCAGCTGGGCGGTGAACTACCAGCCGGTCAAGTATACACGTGTCCTGGCAGAGAAGGTGGGCTGTAATGTCCTGGACACGTCAGACATGGTGGAATGTCTTAGGAAGAAGAGCTCCAGGGAGCTAGTGGAGCAGGACATACAACCAGCAAGGTACCACGTGGCCTTTGGACCTGTAATCGATGGTGATGTTATCCCAGATGACCCAGAGATCCTTATGGAGCAGGGCGAGTTTCTCAACTACGACATCATGCTGGGGGTCAACCAGGGTGAAGGGCTGCGATTTGTGGAGAATGTGGTAGATTCAGAGGATGGTGTATCTGGAAATGACTTTGATTTCTCCGTCTCTGACTTTGTGGACAGTCTTTATGGGTACCCAGAGGGCAAGGACACACTGAGGGAGACCATAAAGTTTATGTACACGGACTGGGCAGATAGGGATAATCCAGAGACCAGGCGCAAGACGTTGGTGGCTCTGTTCACCGATCATCAGTGGGTAGAACCGTCAGTGGTGACAGCTGATCTTCACGCTCGCTACGGCTCCCCCACCTACTTCTACGCCTTCTACCACCACTGCCAGAGCCTGATGAAGCCAGCCTGGTCAGATGCTGCCCATGGGGATGAGGTGCCCTATGTTTTTGGAATTCCAATGATTGGTCCCACTGACCTTTTCCCTTGTAACTTCTCAAAGAACGATGTGATGCTCAGTGCAGTGGTGATGACCTACTGGACCAACTTTGCCAAGACCGGGTGAGTAAAAATTACTCAATACCAATTAAGAATGAGTATCAATGCCTGTAATTTTATTCCAGTCAGTATTCTTGTCAATATAATTAGTAATATTCGAACAATTGAATCATGGGCTGCTGTTAGTTGTTGTTGTAACTGGTTGTCTGGTTTGCATGTGCTTCATATCATGGGTCTAAAAATAGTAGCAACACAGCATATTCACACATATCACTCATTTGTTGAACAACACTACTTTCACATTTGTAAAACCAGTGATCACACAATTACAAACTTGCTAAGTTATTAATAGAAAGTAACAGAGAGACATCCTATTTCAGTCCCATTAAAAGTATTTCTGTTCCACAGAAAAGAAGCTGCAGGTAAAAGCGAGCTCTACAATAGATAGTGTAGGACAGAAAAGGCATTTTTCAACAGAGACATTTTTTTCAGAGGCGTTTTTTGCCTGAACTTCTTGGGTCTCAGTCTGAAAACCTGAGACATATTGAATCTGAGGAAGATTAAATGTTCCTACACAATGTGCGCTGTGTTATTCCTGCTTGGCTGACTGTATGGGTTGAGTATGTGTGCACGGCTGCTTGCTTTTCTGTATACTTCTTGTGTTAGTGTATGTGCTTGACTAGAAAAACTATGTATGCCTTATTCTAGTGAGGCCAAAAAGACACAGAGACTTATCGAGGTGACATATCAAACTCTTGCTCTCAGCGTTATTGATTGCCTCAGCCTGGACCCAGTCGATCACACGTGCCCTGGATGACCCCCACTCCCCACCATGCTCAATTTCACTCCCAGCCATCACAAAGCCTGGCCATTTTGTATGACTACTTAGTAATCTTTTCTAACAGATAAAATTTTATTTGACAATCCCTATTACTAGACAGGTATTGATCCCATGCTCAATGGGATGCAGTCTGAAATCTTGTTCTGTTTTTTATCTGTCCATAAATCATCTGCTGCCCAATCAGGTTGCATTTACATCCAGTTGTCTGGCTGATAGGACAAGCCCCAGGCCTGCCTGCTCTGCTAGATCTCTGAACTGCTAATGGCAGACTTGTGCAGATGGACTGATGTCGGCTGTTTTGGCTCTTCAAGGATAGCACTGGGGTCCATCAGTGATGCTCGGACTAAACAGCTGTCTTCTCTGCCTGGCAGCCATCTTGTGTCTACACATACAAGATACAAGAGATTTGCAGATACAGATAGAGTTTATTACTTGTCCTTCCAATAATGCTGCTGTTAAAAGAGAGGATGTTTAATTTTAATGAGAAAGTTTGAGGCCTGAAGGTAACAATGCACGGTGCTTACATACTAAATCACTCTGTGAAATTAATTCTGATTGATGATGACATCCTTCTTGTCTTACCTAAAACCAATTCAGATTCACTACAATACCATACACCACGGGTGGCCAATCTTGGTCCTCAAGGGCCACTGTCCTGCTTTTTTTTCAAATATGCCAGCCCTACCAACCACTGATTAACTGGATAAAGTGTGTTCAATCATAAGTAATATGATTATAATATGTTATTGCAGGGATGCCTGTAAACAAGCAGGACATTGGCCCTCATTTGCTACCCCTGCCATAGGCAGTGAGTCTACTAAAACCCAAATCCCAACCCCCAAAAAAAGTCGAAACAGTAAATTGCACTTTACTTCTGATCCCACAACAGTTTTGATTTTTATGTAATGATAGAGAAAGTTGTGCACAGCAGAGTGGCGGGAGGGTAAACTGGTTCTAGATCTGTGTTCGCAATGTTATGGCTATTTTCCACCCTATGGTGTGGCACCTTGGCACAACTTCAGACAAAGGGATTACAGGCAGGTAACAATTAGGCACTCAAATGGTACAATGGTTCGGATTAGATGCAAGGATAATAGAAAACTCAGTGTGCTGCTCCACTGGGTAATTTTTAACCCAGTCCAAGTGAAGGAATCCAGCATCTTTTGGGGTGGAACTAAGGATGTGAAATATTTCCCGTAGATATAGATCTCTCCTCCAACAGCACCTAACTGCATCTGGCTCTATTGGACATCCTTTTAATTAAGAGCCAGATGAATTTCATTTTATTTCATGGCACATCCACCAACCATCATCCCTATATCTGTAAAGCAGCTCTCATAACTCTTCCAGATGTTCATAATGAATTGACCCAGATTGCACTTCCTGCCCCGTCTCTAAATCGGCTGTAGAAACATGTTTGACACAATGTTGAGACACTTCTCTCTGCATGTCAACAGTGTGTATCATAGCAGCATCCCCCGCCCAAAGCTCTTCCTGTCCCTGGCTCTCATGTGTCATCTTTACAGGGCAAATCCCTGCCCATGCGTTTTTTTTCCTCCATCAGTGTCAGTGAAGCATAAAAGTATACAGAGAGTGCATGCTGTCAAATCTTCTTAGTGTGTGTGTGCGCACATGTGTGTGAGCCTGCGATTGTGAGAGCGTGTGTTTGCACTATGAAGCTGTTCTTTCCCGAGAGTTAGGGATGTTTCAGAAGCCGGGGATTTACTCAGCTCAGAGTTATTTTTCTGGCTGCAACATTTGTTTTACTATTGACAGGCAAAATTGGGCTGTGCTTTAATACCACAACAACTTCTGCACAGTTTCTCTAAAACTTTCACTGCTAGTCCACACACTGCGACTTCCGCACCTTTTCTAACACAAATGCAAACACAGCAACATGGCTATACACAAAACTGGCAGAGCACTTCATAAAAGACAGAATGATGAAAAGCCCCGAAAAGATCAATCATTATATGTCATTAGTGCTATAAATATGTTGGTCCTTCTTCCTGCTTTTTCCTGCTGGTTGGTGCTCATTTCCCCTGTTCTGTGTGTGAGCTGTGCTGCATGCTGTGCAGGGCCTTGCTAGGTAGTTAAAGAGCGGAGCGCTGTCATGTGTTGAATTTTTTTTACTCAGTCTTTTCCTCTGCTTCTGCATACCCCTCTCTCTCTCTCATTACTCCTACAAAAAAAAAAGTCTACTTGTGTATTACATTGACAACATGAGCTAAAATATGCAGAATTGATTGCTTTGTCTTTAGTGACAATGGCCAAACAAAAGCTAGATGAAGCCTCAGTGTATCTAGCGCAGTTTTACAGCCAGTACTTTGATTTACAGCCCTGCTAGTTAATATTTTTTGTTTTCCTCCCGCTTGTCAATTGAACAGCCCTCCTCCGTAGTGCTGATGACAAGTATACGCTTTCTCCCATCTGACCTCATTCATGCAGTGTTTTAGCCGTTTTTTTTTAAGCCAACTGTCTACTAGTTACATCATTCATCCCTCATCCTCCTCCTTGTCCTTTCTCTGGATTATCTCCCGTTCCTTTCAGCTTCCTTCATTAGGGCCAACTCAACCTGTACCAGTAGTCTGTGAATGCTCCGCATTGTAGAACAGCACAGCCTCGAAACAGCCACCTACCTACTCCATTAAATAGGCACTCACTGGATAGGAGATTTGTGGCCAATATCCTGATTTGCATTAGAGAAGGTAAGGAAGTGGTGTGGCTTGTTAAGGGGCCCGGATGCCATTGATCGGCATCCATGCAGTGCACTGAATGTAATGAGAGGAGGGCTGCAGGGGGAGGAGGAGAAGAGGAAGTCAGTCTGCATGTGTACATCCGTAATTAAGAGTTTTACAAATTTAAATACAAATAATATTGTTAAATACTATATTGGATGTTGTAGAAAGTAGCTAAATGGTTAAAAGACGCAAAAAAGGAGTGTGTTGGAGGAGGGGGAGGTGTTTTATTTGCTGCCACTCATCTAATCAAATAAATCAATACCATCCATAATAAGTAGCGGTCAAAGAGCTGTGTCCTCCAGCACCTCTGCATGCCCCAAAGTCACAGCAGCTCACCCTGCTGTACTTAGCCTTCTGAACCGAAGGCTGCCATTAAATATGAACCACGCATCACTTAGCCCTCTGCCCCAGCATGCTACCACATGAAGGGTAAAAGAGCACAGCCTGATCATTTGCCCACTACAGCGCACAAAGACATCGTCTGCAAACAGAATTAGATTGAGTGTATTTAATAAAAGTTTACACAGAATGCATGGGAAGTGTTGGGAACCTTCTGTTGAACTTAAAATCACAATTAGCTGCTTACTTTGTGTTACCTGGTAAGTAGATAAACAACTGCAGGGGATGAATTTTCTACACAACGGTAAAAACAATAACCAAAAAAAAAAAAAAAGCCTGAATTCAACTTTGCATATTTTAGAAGCTTAGCAAATGAGCATCAGCGACACAAAATTAATGTGTGTTCCTTGTTTTATATTGCGCAGCTATACTCAGCTCCGGATTCAGAAACCTTGAGTGTAGAGAAAATAGATTCTTGTCTTCTGCCTTAGGGCACCTAAACGTGTCTTTTCAGATTTGGTGATGGCTAGGTCTATGATCATTCAAGCGCTTCAAATTACATCAGGATGAAAAGGGGAAGGAGGTACACGGAAAATGAAAAAAAGAAAGAAAATGATATTCATTCTTCACCCTTATCTACCTTTTACATCGGTGCTTGCAGATAGAGCTTGGAATTGGTAATGAGCTCAGGCCCTGTTCTGTCACATGTTTAGGCAGAGCTGAGAGTCGCATCTGTCATCCAGGAGGCACAGCGTCTTATAGAAGAGCTGTTTAACACTTACGCTTTTCTTATATCAGTCTGCAGGGGCTCGTTGTCATAACTACACAGCACACACAGCTTTGTGAAATGCAACATGTCTTGTGTTCAAGTGCTGTACTCGTGTGGCCCCTGAGGTCATCCCACCTGTGATGTGTCACTGATATGAACACACACACAGGTATACAAAGACATGAAATAAAGCACGCACACATACAAACTCCCTGTCCGTCACAGATTCGGGCCCGCGGGAGCACTTAAACACGCATGGCAGGCCAAGGTTAGCAGGGGTCAGCGGGTCATAATGTGGGGCGGGGGGGGGGGGGGGGGCTGTGGAGGAGA
>JAUYWH010000002.1:8460680-8481282 GCA_034779795.1 Ctenopoma multispine
CCCCCCCCCCCCCCCCCCCCCCCCCCCCCCCCCCCCCCCCCCCCCCCCCCCCCCCCCCCCCCCCCCTGAGGAGGAGATGAAGGCAATGGTTTATTGTACCACAGCCATATGAACACATAACAGGAAATCTGAAAGGCCATTAAAACGCCTGCTTTTATGGGAGTAATAATCCCTCTCCTCTGCCTGGGAGTCCACCCACTGCTCCAATGACCATCTGCATTAAGTAGGAGGTCTGACAGGAGGCAGGCTATCAGCTAATGCAGTGGATCTCTGAAAGGCCAATAGGACTGCAAACATCATATTATGCCAGGGCTGTTCATACAAGTCGCAACAAGGCGTTTGCCATAGAGCTTAACACATATAGTGAGCTCAGAAACAGTTTAGCCAATGACACAGTGTTCAGCATTTTACCACTGGACTGTTATGATATAATAGTCAAGCGTATCTCATGAACAAGCAGTTGTTGCTTTTTTCAGTTGTTGCTTTATTTCAGCTTGCCAGGTTTTGTTGTTGTTGTTGTTTGCTTGTTTTTGACAGGTTAAGATAATGTTCAAAAAAGTTTTAAATGTTCGAAAAATATTTGTCAATCAAAATGATCACTAGACTGTTCATATCTTATTGCTTTCTCTTTCCTGTCCTAAATCTGTTTTGTTGAGTCTGTATCAGTATTGAGCTGTGACTAGTCTCGGCTGACTTCATAGACATTACATTGTTTTACATAGAAACTAATAACACAGAGACAAAACACAATTTCAGTTCATGCGCTCACGGAGCTCACTGTAGAGAGCAAGAAATTTGCGTACTTTATTTATTTATCATCTACAAAGGGTGAAAACAACATTATTTTGGGAAGCTTATATATTTTTCTACACACTAATTCTCAATCATTGCAGTGTATTATACAGTTTTATTATATAGTGCTAGTGCACTATTATATCAATATATTGTATTCTACCATTTCATACTAACAGACACTGATACATTATGTCCAATAAACTAAAGCTTTGAAAGGTCACTGCACATTAAACTTAACAAAAGAGACAGCAAAATGTTTTTCCTAAGACGTAATAATTCTTTTTCTTGCTTTCTAATATATTTCAAGAGCCTTCACCAAAATCCATACTTTGTTTTGTTTTTTTTCCAGCTATGAATAACTACCCTCGTGTGTACTTCGCTAAAGTTACATTACAGTGCACTTGTTACAGTTTTTGCACTCTCAGTTTCAACTCGAGTACTGAGTCTGAACTGTAGTCTAGTAGATTTACGTGTAGAAAGAGCAGTGTGAGAGATAAAGCCTGTAACACAGTATCCAAATTGCAAGGGTTCAAAAGTAACTGGACACTTGGTCACCACACAAGGCACAGAGATGATTGAGCGCTGCTGTTTTAATTGAGGTAGGGTTGTTTGTCTGTGTGAGGAGTAAAGAAGTGATCATGCAAATGAGGAACACAATATTGAAGTTTTGGAAATACAAAAGGAGAGATATCAATCAACAGTTGGATGCACACAGCAATAAAAAAGGAAACTGGTGGAGGTGTAAAAGTTCTGTTTACTGATGAAATAAAAGTCAACCTCTTGCAAGATGATGAAAAGAGCATAGTGTGGAGAGCCCATAAGACCACCACTACATCTGTCAAACATGTCTGTGGTTCTTTTATGGCCTAAGGAGCTGGAACACTGGCACATATTGATGCTTCCACTGCTGACAGACATAACAGGAGGAATGCAGAGACAGACTGATTCAGATAAATGCATCAAAACTCATTGGATGACATTTCAACACTCAGTAGGACAACAAACCCAAACATTCGGTCAAAGTAAACAACAAGCTTTTCAGGATGAAGAGGCAGAATATCCTCAACTGGCTGAGTCAATTACCTGATCTCAATCTGATTATAGTCAGTATTCCACTTCCACCAGACAAGAGCTGTAGGGAAAATACAAAGTATCTGGTGATCTCTGTGGGCATTTTCCTCACAGGCTTTTCTGGTCGAAAATATTTTGATATCTAATATAAAAATATACAAAGTACAAGTTCTGAAAGAGTACTCAGGGCATAAAGTGAAAATCAATAATTAAAATACAGCTATGAGAGTAAAATATGAGTTAAATAAAAGATCTATACTGACTGTTCAAATTTTCACATCTTGATTGCACGTGTAACAAACTACCAACCATCTGTAAGGTTTCGAACAAAAAGGAGCACATATCATCAACTTGGCTCCTGAAGCATTCATTATACATCTATTATACTGGATTATATTGTGCAGGTGTTGTAAGGGAAACCACCTGTAATTTCCACTGAGATGTTAGACATCTGCAGAAAACTTCAGCAGTGATTAAGGCACTGCATGTTCAGATGGTAAACACAGCAGCGGAGAACTCAGGAAAGTGAATCTTACTGTATTGCATCACACAGTGTCTATTACCCCCCAGTACAAATAGAGCAGGTAACCTAGTAGCCCTCACACACTGAGTAGCAGCACTCCCTCTGACTCTACAGCTCAGGGCAGGACTTCAAAGTCAGCATGCAGTCCAAACTTAAGCAGCAGTGGTAGAAATTGTTCAAAGGAATGTAGCCTGTTTACTATTGACTTTGCAACAATTAACCAAGCATATGTGTGTGTAATTAGATAAGGCAGCCAGTTGTTCTCTAATGCGGCAAATCAAATTAACTAAAGATGCCACATTGATTTCTTTGTGTTCCCTAAATTATTCATCTTCACTTGCACCGTACCAGCCAGCCTGCCGCCAAAGAGCTTTTCTGACTCCTCTGCACCGCTGCTCCCGTGCTCCCTGCTCACACTGATTGTTTTGTGAGATTTATCCAAGTACCTTTTCAGTATGTTTGCCATCACAATTCAGAAAATTGACCTTCCTGTAAAGAGAGTATTTGCAGTATTATGGAAGTGCCCGGAATTTCCATTAAACCAGATTGCGCTGTCCTGCAGTATTGTTTTTATGTGTGTGTGTCTATAGAGATATGCTGTATGTACTGTATGTGTGAGAGAGAGAGTGGAGGGAAAAAAATTTGTATGGACATGTGTCATGACAGCCTGCTGACTGCTGTGAGAATTCATGACTCACGCAGGCTGCAGACAACCATGTCTCAGGCTGCTTCATTGACGTCCTGTTCTCTGGAATGTTGCACATTGGGAGATCAATATGACCTTACCTCCACCACCCGCTCCATTGAAACTTAATTACTGATATTCAGCTACAAAGTCATCATAGTCTGGCTGTCAATATTCATTGGGGATCATTACGGGCTTAATAAAAGAGGTTATTTACGGGCTGCTCTGCTGACACCGGCCCAGGTCCAGGGATTCAGCTACAGCCATCTCAATTTGCTTTACCTCCCTCTCCCTCTCTCTCTCCCCCTCCCTCTCTCTCTCTCTCTCTCTCTCTTTCTCACCTCTCCCAGAAGCACTGACCTGAAAAAGAAAAATTGACAGCGGAGAAACTAACAGGAGAGGGGATGGAGGGTGAATTCTTCTGGCATGGCTTTTAATTCTCTTGGCTATGTTTGGAGATTTTAAGCCCATGCTAAAAAAAAAAAAAAACTGTAGGCACTATATCCCTAAATCCCCAACTAAATTTGAACTTTAGTTCACTGACATCACAATCATATGTACAAAAGGATCATTCGTGAGACTTTGAGAATGTCGTGCACATTCTTGTCTATTTGCAACAACACAGCTTTAACTCCTCTTCACAATAACATCAGTTATCGTGCATGAAGGCCACAGTAATATTTTTTAGCTTCTTCATCAGTACTAAAGGCTGTAGGAAACTCTCAGTCTTGACACTGTGTGACAACAGGGAGTTGTGTGATTGTGGGAGATTGCTATATGTTAATTCATTCAATAAATCAATAGCTTCACTGTAATTGAAATAGTTGGCTACATGTTGAAAACTGAAAAGTGGAACAGTGAACCCTGTTGCTCAAAAGAGGTACTGCAACCAGAAAAATCTGTTTCTCGCTGCCACCCTCTCTCAGCCTCTATCGATCTCGCGCATCCCTTTTGTCTCTCACTTTCAGTCTCAGACACACAAACATCTTCATATCCGAATGCACACATACACACATGGCTCTGCAGTTCTCACTTGGTGTCTTGATTAATATGGTCCACTTTACATCAGTACACTGGATGCCAATGCACACTGTGCTGCCTTCCCTGAGCAATTAGCGGAGGGGCTCCACCAGCGTTGGATTATCAACAACAAGATGCCTCCTGACGTGAGCCCTAAAGCCTGCTGACTTATTCATGTGTGCTTACTTTTAAAGCCTCTGCCCTGGTTTTTGTGGGTGGGCTGCATCAGGACTGAAACAAGAACAACATCTGGGGAGAGAGGAGGGGGGGGGGGATGAGACAGGCAGGCATGTTATGCCCACAGAGAGATGGCTGAGGGGGGAGAGCGACTGAGTCCTGTTATGTGGAGATATTTTGATTGAAATTAAATTGTATTTTTAAAAAGTATATGCAGTGTTGCGAGAGTAGATAACCAGAAAAAAAATAATTGAATAAAGTGACATAAAGCATATAAACACACATTACACTGCTACTGTTAGTTGGTGTTTTGGGTTTGTGTTTTAGTTGTAGATTTTGCCAAGCAAGATCAATAAATTCACCAGCGACTGAACCCCAATTACACAAAAATATATCCTTTATGATGTAACTGTTATGTTTTCTTTTCAGATTTTTATGTTGAGAGCGTAAATAATGAAAGATACTGTCAGACAACATTAACACATCTGTCTTTTCTCTGGCTGCAGGGATCCAAACAAACCAGTTCCCCAAGACACCAAGTTCATCCACACTAAGGCCAACCGCTTCGAAGAGGTGGCCTGGTCTAAGTACAACCCCCAGGACCAGCTGTACCTGCATATTGGCCTGAAGCCACGTGTGCGCGACCACTACCGTGCCACCAAAGTGGCCTTCTGGAAACACCTAGTGCCCCACCTGTACAACCTCCATGACATGTTTCACTACACCTCCACCACCACCAAAGTGCCCCCACCAGAGACCACCCAGAACACCCTGTCCACCAAGAGGCCCAATGGGAGAACCTCGCCATTCAACACCAAGCGTCCCCCGATGTCCCCCGCCTACAACAGCGAGGATAAAGACTCTTGGAGCGATGATGAGGAGACGGGGCCATTGGTGGTGGAGAATCCTCGGGATTACTCCACAGAGCTCAGTGTCACCATCGCTGTGGGAGCCTCACTGCTGTTTCTCAATGTACTGGCTTTCGCTGCTCTATACTACCGCAAGGACAAGCGGCGGCAGGACTCCAGCCATGGGCAGCCTAGCCCCCAGCGCCAGACCACCCCCAATGACATTGGCCACCACGCACCTGAGGAGGAGATCATGTCGCTGCAGATGAACCAGACGCACCATGAGTGTGAGGCAGGGAACAGCAATGAGGGGGCACTGCGCTTGGCCTCGCTGCCTGACTACACGCTGACTCTGAGGCGTTCCCCGGACGACATCCCCCTTATGACCCCCAACACCATCACAATGATTCCCAATTCCCTGGTGGGCATGCCCAACCTGCATCCCTACAACACCTTCACAACTGGCTTCAACTCCACCGGCCTGCCGCACTCCCACTCAACCACCCGCGTATAGCTTTAAGAAGGCCAGGGGCAGCCGGTGCAGGCGGGGGAGGATGAGGTGGCGGTGGTGGTAGTGGAGGAGGAGGAGCAGGAGGATGAACGAACGGAGGAGAGGATTGTGTTTTATAAATATCACAGGGAGGGAGAGGGCTGTGAGGGGGAGGGGAGAGGAAGAGCAGGAGTCGGATTAAAACGTGAAGAGATTTAACTAGACTTTTACTACGAGGAGAGCTGCTGAGAGCTCTCTCTGGATGTCAAGTTGTGCAGAGCTGCCAAAATCAAACTGCTTCCCTTCTCCTGATCAGGGAAGAGGGTCTTTCTGCAGTGTTTTTTTCTAAAGTAATCATTTTAAAAGCCTTTTTAAGCAGACTGAGGAGATATCAACACTTTTTTCTTGAATTCATAACAAAAACAAAGAAAAGTGCTTTTTATTTCCCATCCCTTCCTCCTGCGGGAGACACAGAACAATGGCCTCTACGTCAATATTCGCGAAATGTTTTTAATTGCTTCTTTGTTTTGTTTTACGTTTCAATGCCTTACAAAGCTTGTTCTTTTTGTCATTATTTCTATTCCCTGAGACTATTCCAAGTGGAGTGAGTTACAAGCAGATGAGACTCAAAGATGAGAGACTGAATCCAGGATGGGAATCTAGAGGATATGCAGATGTAGAGATTTTAAACCCATTTTGGGCAACTAATATTTTTTTCTTTCTGTTGCATATCAACACAACAGCCACACAAATTGCGTTATCTATTTTTTTTTTTTTTAGCTCGTATAGAAATGATTTGTCTGGGACAGCTCTCGACGAGAGACGAGAAGGCAGAGATAAAAACTATGTTACTGTGATTGTTTTGTTAAGAAAAAGTGCATCTTTTACAGCCAATTTATCTGTTAAGCTATCTGATATTATCTCCACGAAGTGTGCACGTACACATGCTGCTTAGAGCACCCGTGTGTTTGTGTGCATGTGAAAATGATTTCTCATTCATTGCGTGCAAGTGTGGTTAAGACGCTGAGATAAAGGAAGAGACACCTTGTCGGAACTTTCAAATGCAAGAGCGGTGAATGAGGGATTGAGTGAGTCTGTTTGTTTGTGTGTTTGTGTGTGTGAGAGAGAGAGAGAGAGAGAGAGAGAGAGAGAGAGAGAGAGAGCATGTGTGTATGTGTCCGTGCACCTGTTTTTTTTGTTAGTAGGTTGTATAATGTGATTTTTTTTGGGGGGGGTGGGGACTTTCTCATGTTGATTTTGGTTCACCACCAGTAGTGTTTCTGCTGCGTCTCTGGGTGTCTGTCTTTGCGAAATAGCACTTTTGTTATTTTCAAAGTTATATATGTCTAATTTTGCTTAAAGATTACAAAATAAATCTATTATTTTACGTGTAAGAGAAAAAAATAGCTAAAGATTCAAATGAACTAACTGACATGATTCCATTGACTTTGTAAGAGTTCCTCTTCAACAGCAGACAGTGGCCTGTTTGCACTGAATAAACCTTCATCAGTGCACACTTGTATTTCTTTGAATATATATATAAATATGAGCATACATACATATATGTATAGGGCTTCTATGGAGATATCCCTTCCACTTACAAAACAATTAAAACACGGTTCAGACTGAAAAGCACCAACACAAATAATTTCAATGTATTGTTGTTGTCATTTGAAACATCCCAAGCTGAGACAGCTCTAGGTGTCTTTGTAAGAGCTCTATATGTATATTTATGTATAAAATATTTAATATTTATTTATGTATACCAGATGCATAAATGCTGATTGTGCCATGTGCCAAATTAAAACTGTAAAAAAAAGAAGAATATAAAGTTTCACTAAACTTTCTTTTCTCTCTTGATCAAAGTTATTTTCTCTTCTCCCTTTTACGACTTTATTATTTCCATTTTGAATCAGTTAAAAAAGAAATATTCTTGCAGCAACTGCAAGTCTCCCCCCAGGACTTCCTCTCTACCTCCCCTCTTTCTCTCTTTTCTCCTCCCTCTCTCCTTTTCTCTTGCTGAAACCTTTGAGAAAAACAGGCTAACAGCTTGGGGCCTATCTGCGTGCAAAACTCCACATCTTACTGTAATTCATGCAAAGTAGAGCTGCAGCAATGGGAAATTGTGAAAAGATTGCCTTGATGTACTCACATTGCATCCCATTATATGTTGTTCTCGGGGAGAAAACTGGAGTTATTGATTCTATGAGTAAAACTGACAATTTTCATCAAGTATTTTGGCGTAGCACAGATTGTCTCCCGCGTTACAGCCAAGTGCAGTAATGCAACGGGACCAGTGATTTTAGATCAGCGTTGCAATTTCTTAGACGCTTCATATACACAAGTCCACAATTTTATGAAGTATTCCATTACAACTTCCACTGGTATTTAATGATTAGAGATGCAGCAGAGCGAGAAGCACAGTCTGGTCAGCTCATCACCAATGCTGCCAGTGGCAGAAAGCGAGAAGGGGTTATTTGAGGGAAATTGCTTAGGGACTGATCTTTATAAGTCATCTTATTTTTGTATCCTGTCTTATAAGGGGCTCACCTCCTAATAAGCCACCGTCTTTAACTGAGCTGCAATCACTGAACAAGTAGTTAACTTCTATCTAGAACTGTCTCATACAGAAACATTTAATAATGTCTCTGTACTTGTGCATATAAAATGAGTACACTATGCAAATAGTCAGACTTGTTTCAGTAGCAATAATTTCAGCAGTACCTTGTGTTCTGGCAGGAAATGAAGATCAGAATATTGACTGTATTTTGATTAGCAAAGAGAATTTGAACCTCTCTTGTTAGAAAATGTCCTAAGAATTTTGATTTGTCCATAATTTGTCCAATTTTTTTTTATTTGTTCAGTCATCCCCATACAATAGAAGTGAATGGAATTTAATTTGTAATGGTAACAACGCTGAAATAGGACACTGGAAAATCTATAGAAGAAAAATGTCCTTGTTAAACAGTTTGTTCTGCTGTTTGTTTGGTTGGTTGTCTTTTAGTAGAAAGTTGTTCTGAGAAAAAGTGTTCACAGCAAGGTCTGGGGATTATTAAGCTACATTTATGTGAAAGGAATCCATTTCATTCAGAACTGCAGTACACATAAGTTCCTTGGAGCATTTTAGTGTTTTTGAGGTTATTGTTTTGGTTTTGAGTTCTGCAGTGATAATGTTTTTGGTTCACTTTCACTGCTTGAACTGAGTTATTTCCAGACCCAATAGGCAGCAAAACCCACTGTATACTAGCTGCTCCCCACCAAAGCGCAGAAAGGCATAGTTAGACATTAGCTGAACATTTATCAGCCAGGGAGTGAGATATTCCCCTCAGTAGTTGACAAAAATAGAACTAGAAGGACTGTGAACACTGGACTTAAATTTATCTGGTAGAGAGAAATACATCTCTTGCTAACAGGTTTGGCATATTCAGTTAATAAGTGATGGTATGGCAGTGCTGAGTGATCAATGCAGGTTTAAATACAATACAAATATCTCTCATGCTGTTAGTTCATTCACCATTGCATTGATTAGTGATTCATTATTTATTATATATGAGCATAAGTACATCTACTGATGTTAGCCATGAGCCGTAGCTGAAAGCTCCGTGTTTTTGTGTTATTTTTCTTTGTTTGCTTGTTTGTTGTTTGTAATTTGAGTGAACTGACCCTTTAAGACAGGATGTCAACTAATCAAAGTCTCCTCATCTGATCCATGTGCAGTGGTAGGAGGTCAGTTTCCATTGGCTCCAACACACACACAGAGTGGCACTGGCTAAAATTGAGTGGTGGAGTTGAGAGTGAACTATCAAAGGGAAGAAATGTCATGAGAGGGCAGCTTGTTTCTTTGCCATGTAATTTTCCCATATGCCGTTAAAGCAGAGCAGATGTCACTTAGTATTGGCAGGGGTAGACCTGGTGGCCTCGGGGACAGGGTTTGGGATACATGGCCGTGTGAAGAGTCGCATAATTAAGTGCTGGACCAAAGAGAAAGACCAGGGAAAGTGCAGTGCCTGTGCAGTGAAAGAAAACGGGGTCACATTCCTTCTGCAATCAGACACCAAAGGCTTGATGAAATTAGTCCAGACTTCAGCAGAAAATGATCACTACCCGTAGAAAAATAGGACAGTTATGAGCAAGAAGCATTTGCACAGTCGAGATTTGTTTGCAGTTCAGAGAGTGTGTTTTGAAAGTGACATCATTTAAGGATTGGCTGGAATACCCCAGTGGGGTTTGCGACTGCCTCGACAGCATTGAAGACAAATCCAGAGTAGGAAATGGATGTGCCAAATTACACAGTGCCACCCGCTGGGAGAGATCTGCAGGTGTGTGTGTGTGTGTCCGTATGTGTGTGCAGATATTGGGAATTTTCTTGGTACTGTGGCGAACGTGTTGTTACCTATATTTCCTCTCACTCTCTTCTTCAGCCTCATCTCTCACGTCCTGTGTCTCATTTGTCTTTGCTCCTCTTTTTCTTCTTCTCTCATGCATTTTTCTTTTATCCTCCTTCACAAAAAAATGCTATCTGAGCAGCTCTACCTCTGTCTCACACAGACATGACTTGCATTTTCTCTTTCTTCTACTATCTGTGTGCCATAAACTGTAATACTCACTCATTTAAGGTCTAATTTTCTTGAGTTAGGATGTTTCTCTGCTGACTAAGAAGCTAATGAACATTACTAATTAAGAAGCAGAGTGGAACCAGTTACTGAACCAAAACTGTACTTTGAATTTAAATAGCCTGTTTTTCTCCAAAGGGAAATCATATACACACTCTTGACAATTGTCTTTTGTACCCACAGCGCATTAGACAAATCACTGGCATATTTTTCAGGTTTCCTAACAAGCAACATCATGAACTGGAGCTTTTTTTGGTGTCATCAAACCCACATACTGTAACACATTTTTCACTAGGAACTAGAATGAAAATCAACAAAACTAATGGTGTTTGAGCCCAAATACATCATGACAAATCTCTGTTATCTCATTGTCATTGTACAGATTCCTGAAGATGCCCTGTTACTTTACTGTTTATGTCCATAGAATGTATTTATAATCGCGCAAACTGGAGTAATCAAAATAAAATATCTATTCTTTCTGTACCTTACTGTGGTCCTCATGAATATAGAATATGACATTTATTTTAGTGGACGTAAGACCAAGAGGTTTGGTGCTGATAATATTGTTTTGTATATTTTTCATTCTACAAAATGATTAGAGAGAGAGCATCACAATCCAGGAGAGCATCTCTGTAAGTGCTGTATTTGAGTGCCCTGCTCCTCCAAACATCACAGCTTTTGCATTAAAGGATAAGCTTGGCATGATTTATGTTTCTTCTTATTATTATTATAAACAAATCCTGCAGACCAATAGACAAAAACCAACCAATGTATTTATGTATGTGTCCTGCTAACAAGTACTGCCTGTGGAGCCACAGCCCCATGTAGCATATACCTCTGTGCTACTTAACTCTCTGTCATCCAAAACTATTAAAAACACAGAGACAAGAGGCAAACTAGAGCAAGACGAGTGGGTGACATATTTTTTAATTACAGCGATTCAGACAGTTTGCTTCATAGCTCATCAAACTAGCAAAGTAAAGAGCCACATCTCCCAGCATGCTCAGTGATGCCTTCCCAACATGGAGCTACTGTCCAGAGAAAATGCTACTGCACAGTTGTGTCAGAATAAACTAGAATATCACCCAATGGTATGGCTGTTTTATGTGTTTTTAATGACTTTTGGATGATGGTGAGGTTCTGTGGCACAGAGGCAAAAGCTACAAGTTGTGATTGCACGGACAGCACTTGTTAGCAAGATGAATTCATTACTGTTTTTGGTCTTTTAATGGGCTTTGTTGAATAAAAATAAAAAAGATAAAGTAACACCAGCATGGTTTTTAAATGCAGCTTTGGGGGCAACAAACTGTGGCAGCATTGCAAGAATGGAACAAGCTCAACTGCAATGTACTATTCAACAATAAAAGGATCTGGTTTCTTTTTTACAGACGTCCAGCTAAGAACAGTAGCAGCCTATAGTTCATCTAGTACAAGCAGTCCCACCTGCCCTCGGCCTAAAGCTGCCTGTCGACTGCATAATGATCTGCCCTCTATAAGATGGATGGCCTGGAGATACCACTGAGGCTGCTGAGGCTAAAGCCTGTATGTTACCCGTATGTGTGAGGGAAGTAACAACAGCAGGGAACAAGCACATTGTATGCCTCTACACAGCAATTATCCTGTTTCCTGTCCAGAAATCCCTGTTACCACAAGATGCTGCTCGACGGCTAATTTTTCTTACTTGTCTGTCCGGTTCTGAAGGCCGGATAGGAGAAAGGAAGTTTCATGGCAAGATTCAAAACTTTTAGGATGTTTCATTTCTGTTCTAGCTGCTGTCATCATTCACAGAATTATCTTGCAGATTCAGATTTATTTTTGCAAAGTCGTTCCTGGCCAGCTGTGGCCAAGCACCAGCGCTATCTCTCAGTTGCATCAGCAGGAGATCACCATCAGATGGCAGTCCACTAATGCCTTTCTCAGATGTGGGTTACTGGTGGCAGCGGAAGGTTGCATCAGTGAACCTTTAGTGTCTGAACTTTCTGTCCTGGGCCTCTCTCGTACAGACTAGAAGTTTCCCAGAGGACATGAAGCATCTTATCACTTAGATCACATTACAGCGACTTTCAGTGGCACCAATTTGATCTTTAGTGCTAATCCACGTTACCAAGGTTTTCACAGAACTTTCAGATCAAATACATTGAGAGTTTTACTTCAATATCTGAGCTTACTCCAAAAAAATATGTGCACCATCTTTTTTCTGTGAAATACTGGAAACATCTTTTGAAGTTGAGCCTATTTTTGCCCCCGAGAGGCAGAGACTTTCATTTGTCAGTGATGCCTAAATGTTAGTCTTTTGCAGAGAACTCTTTAGTTTTTTAAAAAATCTGAAGAGATGTTTAAATGGTAATCATTTACCCAAACTGACCCAGATATGTTTAATATTTAAACATAATATATAATTAACATAAAACTTTGTAAAACTTACAACATATATATACATACTTACAAAATATTTTCAAAGATGCAATCATTTTGTTATTCAGAATCATTTTTGAATGATTTGAATTTAACTGTATCTCAAAATGTGGATCTATTTGTTTTACTAAACTAAATTACTAACATAACTAGAACTCCTTTCACAGCTGTGAAGATCCATGGAGTCCTGTTATTTTGACTGACAGCTTACTAGCTTGCTAGTTTTTCCTGCCCACTAGGTCGCCCATGGCATTTGCTAAAACTATGTTCGGTGTCACTTCCATTCAAGCATCTACATCTTCTCACAGCTTGTTCTTACCCCCCTTTCTCACCAGTATTCAGTGTATGACTAGCACTTTAGGCATCGTTTAAAATACAGAAGCTGTCCATAATTCAAAAATGGAATTATAATAATATTTTAGCTCTTTGATACGTGTTGTGTTGTTTGCTGAGGTTTCAGTAATGAATTCAAGTAAATGGCCTGTCTGAGTTGAAAGAGGAAGGATGAAGTGGCGTCAAGAAATCCCCAGTCAGCAGTGATGTAATGGCTCATTTGAAGTCCGGAGAAGACTGAGTGAGTCACATTCCTTGGGAATGAATTCCTCTGAAAGGAATTACGGTGGTTTCCTGTCCCACAGTCTAAACACAAGTCTCAGATAGGTGGAGATTTAAATTTACGTGACAGCAACCACAAAAATCCAAATAAGCTATTAAAATAACTGCGAAGGTAATGAGAGCAGTGATTATTGTTTCTACTGAATGGGTTGAGTATTGCATTATAGAGTTGATCTATTTCACCTTTAAAACCCAAGCAGCACTGCAAGTTATTAGTTTTTCTGATGTTATGAAAGGTTTATTTACATCAGTAAATTTTATAAACACAACAGAGGAACAGGCCAATATGCTCAGTTATGATAAGAATGAATACAGAATGAAGAATGAATTAACCCTAAGAGTATATTGTCCTACTGTAGCATACTGATGCTATATTGCTGTAGGCTAAATGGTGATGTTATCATGATAACATTTTTACAATAACAATGCTTATATTTTAGTTCAGTGTGGTAGCACAGGAATTGTATTGGGTGAACATGAATGCTTGTACCGAATTTTGTTTTACATTCAAAATCACAAATGTCAATTTCATGCCAGAAGAAAACCTAGATATCACCAAAGTCATTATGTATTCTCTGGAGGCCATGGATGTTTGTACTATATTCCATCCAATAGCTGAGATATTTTAGCAGCCCTAGAAACATGTTCTTAGTTTGTTTTATTTACATATTAAATCATTGTTTATGGTTCTTTTTAGTTGCAATATTAATGTAAGTAAAAAATGTTCTTGCTGGGTATGGCTTACAGGGATATCTCGCACGACTTTGGCGTGGTGTCATATGAGACATATTATTTCATGGCACTGCAACAAGTTCTTTTATGGCTCACGATCCTTGCCTTGCCTTTTGCGAGTTTTGCAAGAATAACAAAGCAGTGATCTGAGTCCTTGATCTGGGCTCAGGGACTGGCCTTGCTTATGTAACACACAGTCAGAGTCAGACAATTCAGTGTGTGCATGTGCGTTGGGGTTGGTGGGGTGGTTGGGTGTGTGTACTGGCAGTCGAGCCAGTTAACTCCTAGCGAGAGTGTTGTTAGCCTGGACCATTTGTGCATCTCTCAGGGGAAAGGCGTTGTTCTGGTCTCTCATCAGGCAGATGACAGAAGACTGCGTGCTCTGCATGCCGCACTCATCTTGGCCATGATAGCCTAGCTGCACAAGCCATACCTCTGCTTCATTTACTCATTGTCTGATAATAACAAGTGTCTCCTTTCTGTTATACCCAATTACATCGTCATTAGCCTGCTAACAAGCTTAAAACAAACCAGCAATGTGAGTAGAGATTTTAAGTTTATGTGACATTTATTACCAAGATATTACCAAGAGTCTTTAGGTGATGGCCATGAGGGGTAAAACATGATATTTATTATGTCTTCATCTCTCAAGACCGTTCACTGCCTCATCATAACATCAATTCATTTTAATTTATCAGTTAATGAACTCAGTTCATTCATCATTTACTCTGTCTGTTATCTAAACAAGGCGACTGGCTGACATATTGGCCTCTTAGTTTGGTATGCTGCCAATCAAATACCAGTCTCATAGTAATTAGTGGATAAACAATGGGGAGGTGTTCCCATAAGAGAAACTGATATATTACATCAGATCCCAGTGAAGAGCAACTAGCAAAATAAAATAATTAGCTGCTAGTGACTTTTCTTGTTCAATGAAATGACAAGGTAGATTAGAACAGATAAGTGTGGCAGCAATGTCAAGTACTAGACCGCATACACAGCTAAGGATCTAAAATATATTGTTACAAATTCACAACGGGGAAAGCAAAGTGAGAACTCCAAAGAAATACATTTCAGTGTCATGTGTATACACTGTCATGTTTCCTGCATTGTTGCAGTTCCTTCGCCTTCAGTTGCTGAAAACAGGATGTGCCCTCCATTTGAGGGAAGTTCCATCATGTCTAAGCCAACTTTGTTTGTTACTATCCTGAACAGCTGTGGCCTCAATCAGTCATCTTCGCATTTCTCTAAGTGGAACAGACAACACAGGAGGAGCAGGTTACTCTTCACCACCCCTGTGTTTTTTTTCCCTATTGTTACTCCCGTTTTCCCCTTTGGTCTCTTTCTGCAGCCATTATTCACCCGTGCTTTAAAGTAATGTAAAATTTAGAGTTCATTTGCTCTCACTATTCCCTTCTCTTCCTCTCTCCAGCACCGCCTCTTGTCATGGTCAGCAGGGTTAAATAGTTGGCCAGAGTTCAGAGTGGAGCTGAACAAATTCAGAACAAATTGTCCTTTAATTAGACATATACAAAGACAGTGCAGTATCTTTTAAATGTCCTTACTTTCTTTAGCCAGTGGATGATTATCAAATGATGATCAAATAGCAGGTCCACCCAAGCAGTCTATATATAATGTATCACCAGGGCCAGTGGTAAGGCTGATGGGTCATCAACCAGCTGTCTGGGGATTTTTAAGACGAAAGCAATAACAATTCAATAAACTGCTGGTCCCTGACAGGGAAAACTTCTCCTTGACTTCAACTTCCCTGAAATCAGTCCTAAGTGTGACTACAAAGAGCTGTGTAGCTAAATATTTCAGTGACTTTTGGCTGTTGTTCCTATTTCAACCTCATCCTTTACTCAGATTTGCACTTAAAGTGCCTTCTAAAAATAATTTTGCATGCTTCAGGTGGATTATACTGGTGGTGTCAGTCAGCGTAAAGTCACAAGTCACAAGTGAAAAATCTCACCTTACAACCAAAACAGTCACCTCGCCCTTGTCTGTTTCTTTAAGCCATGTTGCTTTGACAACAAGGATGTAACATCTGTAAATGGATGACACATGATAGACCTATGCTATACTGAAGTGACAGCACAATAAAAAGACTATCAAAATAGAAAAGTCACTTTGAGGTAACTGCTAAAGTGTGGTCTAAACAGAACAATTTGCATCCCACAGTTCAAAGCTGGGGCTTGTGGTTTTACTCTGTGCCACAGTGGAATCAAAGCCCCCTCAAAAGAATCAAAATACATCTAAATGAGCATTGTTTCTCACAGGGCAATTGACGCATTTCCCTTTTCAAGCTTCATGTTATCTGAGCTAAATTTGTGGTTTTCCGGATTTGTTAGCAGAAGTGAAACTCAAAGCATAACCAGTACAGACATACAGGAAGCGTAGATCTAAACAAAAAAGAATGGGTGATGGGCTCTTGAGACATGTAGCGTGACACTAGCAACAGTCAATTAGGAGATGGTGAGTGTGTAGGCACACTGAATGTAATTTGTTGTCAGTACTGTCAAGAGTATTTTCAGAAAACTGAAAGGCTTTAAGTATGAAAGGCTGTGTGTGTGTGTGCGTGTGTGTGTGTGTGTGTGTGTGTGTGTGTGTGTGTGTGTGTGTGTGTGTAGAATCATTTGTGGCCAACAAGGCAGCTATTGTCTCTGAATGTGAAACAAGATCAAATTTAGTTTTTATATAAAATATAATAGTACAAAACATAATCAAAATTTACCTTTATTTCATGTGAATTCATCTGTACAACAATATTTATATAAAAACTGATATTAACAAGAACTGTACACTGGAAACATCAGCACAGACGTGACATTTGCTAATACACAGCAGATCTGAACCCCTTGGAGTTAATTAATTTAAACCTAAAGTGCCATTTGTAATTTTGAACTGGGAAAAAATCACCTTGTATTAACAAGATATGAGGACTTAGAGCCCTTCCCTGGAATTGTTGTTATGGCAATTTCACATGTGACACAAGCATGCTTTCTTTACTGTAGGAAGTGTTTTATGTCCAGACAGATGGAAGCTTTGTCTCGAGAATATGCCATACATCTTAGATTCCATGCTACAAGGACTTTGCCTTGCCACTGGACATGGCATTGCCAGGGGTCTGAGGGTATTCTTGCATTCTGGAATAGAGTGCCCTTTTAATTTTCTGATGTTAGCTGTTTTTCCCTGGAGCAGCAACAGGAGCATTTGCTTCCTCAGATCTGCTCTGGTGTAGATCTGCCAGCCATTTTGCCCACAGCCTGTTTCTCCCCCCTCTACGTGGTTTACTTTTTTCTCGCTGTTCACATCTCTGCAAGAGAGGAGGAGAGAAGAGAAAACTACAAAAGCTCAGGAGCCAGCATAAAAGAAAAAACACGCTCATGCAAACATGCAGTGACTAATAATTGAGCTTTGTACAGATACAGGGGGAGTTACGATTCATTTGTAATTCTCTCTGTGAAGAGACTATTGATAGGAGAGGATGCATGTTTTGTTCTTTGTGGTTTGTGTCTGCACAGAGACATGAGTTCACAGGCCTCTGAAACACTACCGCTTCAGTGCTGAGAGCAGGATCATGATGCTCATGTAGTCAAGTATGCTATTATCACTAAAGGGCGCGTAGATAGTCCACCTGAGTTGCCAGACATGGCATTTACACACAAGTGGTGCTCAGAGATAAACAGGAAGGTGACGGTACCTGGTAGAAACAAGGTGGCAACTACTATGTGCTTTTGTATGTGTAACAAAACATGCAACCTGTCAGCATCTCTGCCACCAACACACACTGCAGCCTGCTGGTCTGTCAGCTTATGTGCAAAAGGAATAAAGAAAATACTGAGCGATGTGGGGTGCAATTCTTTTAAACACGTACCAGCAAGCTCCCGGTCCAACATGTCGATAAAATTATCAAGTTCCCTCGTGTCTCCCAGCTTGGCTGCAGAAAGAGGACAGCAAGAAAAGGAAATTTGAGAAACTATAGAAAAAAAAAACAGCAATGGAACATTTTTTGTGGAGAACGCAGCTCAGTTAAGTGGTATTTCCTTTGGATCAAAAGCAAAAAACTAATCCAAGTGCCAGGATTACATATGAGCCAAACTGCTCTTGCACTAGCAAAAACAATTTCAGCTTCTTATCTGAAAGATTTTCTACAAGATCAGCATCTAAGATAAAGCAGATCTAAAGCTCTAGAAAACCTTGACAGCTTGATGGATCTCACCAGGATGTCTGTAAATATCTTAAGGTATAAACACATAGTGAATGACACCTCCTGGACACTCTCTTGTTTTTATTCATTGAGATTTAATGCATGCAACAAAACACAACAGCTTTTATTCATTTGCACACACCTGAGCCAGACTCACCGCTACACAACAGCACAAAAAAAACCCCTGCAGGAGACTTTGAAAGCAGGGGGGTGGGGGGGTTGAGAGTTACAGTCACAGCGGCAGGGGCTTTGTTGTGCAAAAACAAAAGAGCTCCCAGCTTAATGCAGAGGGTTTTGTGTCGCTGTGACAGTGATCACAGAAAAAGTGATAGTGATCACTGTAAGAACGAGGGCTATCTGGATTGAGATAGGCTGACGGGAGCCTCTAGTACCTTTCGGTGCCAGCTTTATGCCTGCTGTGTGAAGCTCTTCTTCGCTGGTGTTCAAACTGTTTCCCAAAGAAGCTTCGCTGCCTGGGGGGGGGGGAGAAAAGGGAGTGAGCAGAGATAATAAAGACGAGACAAGCACCAGCCCATGCTAATGGTCAACAATAGCAATTTTAACACAATGCAGGAGTTGCACATAATGATAATAATATACAGTAAAGTGAAAAGTAAACGTTTTTCACTGTTAGTGACTCCCATGTGTCAGCTTTTGAAAGCGGCTTGTCTGTTGAAACGTTACTTTCAATAATGACGACACATGGGAACAAGGAAACATATTTTCTCCTTTTATCTCATAACCATCGACAAATGCACAACGGCAGCAAAAAAGAGAGAAAACACACACAAACAACTACAAAGGATGGGTTGTTCATAAACATACTGTAGTTCGTGCAGTACACATCTGTTGTCATGTGCGAATCAGCCACTTTAATAGAAGTGTATCGGGAAGTGTCCTCTTGTACCACTAATTTCATGCAAATTGAAAGTGTCAAGCTGCAGTTGTTATAATAAAGGGGTCCAACCAGCACCCAACCAGCACCCATGGGGCCTTCATACAACCTCACTTACAGACAAATGATGGACTAAATAATACATTTTCATCCCTGTCCTTTGTAGATTAAACACACATTATCTTAATCACAGTAACATTGCTCTAGGGTGATGATTACGTTACTTACTGTAATCCGAGTCCTCGGTTATGCCGTCGTCTCTCAGCCCCGTGCGACTTTTGGCTTCCTGCAGTACGTGCTGGTAAGCATGAGGTTCGCTTTGAGAGGGGGCTTTCAGCTCCTCCACCACTTGCTGGAACTCCTGCAGCAGCTCACCCAGCTCAAGCTCCAACTCTGTGGAAAATGTGACAGCAGTTGGAAAGAAATCCCTTTACACCACTGAAAGAAAATGCCGGGGTCATCTAGGTTATGTCAGAAATCACAGCTTTAGTAAGTAGTGTTAAGTAGAATAATACAACTTAAAAAAAAACACAAACTGGATCGATATCAAACTTTAAAAACGCTGATTAAGTTTAGGAGATGTGAAATATTTTTTAAATATAACAATGTCATATCTTAATGATCAGGCACACTTTTTAATAAATATATTGTGGGTAAGAGTGAAATAAATATGCTAAAAAATCCAAAGCTGCAGTTAAAGTTTATGTCAGTGGGTTGTGTCGAATAACTGGAAGTATGAAAATAAACTTAACAGCCCATCAGGCATATAAAACAGCAGCCTGTAAAACACCTGTGATACAAAATGGCACATTTTAAATGTTACAAATTTAAATTTCAGGCATTGGAAGGCTATAAAACTTGTCTAAAGGCACAGCTCTAAATTTCTTGTCTAAAGGCACAGCTAAAATAAAATATAAAAAACACAGTAGCTATAGGTGTAACACACCTCATCGTATACACATCATTTTATCACAAAGTTACTTTATTAGGCCAACAGGAACATTAAAAAACAAGCCCTGTGAGAAACAGGAGGCCGTGGGAGAAGCAAAATATAGTAGGAAAATATACACACCCAAAATACTACGTGACATACAGCAGACTACATGATTTACAGTTTCAATCAGCTTTAAAAAAAACAATACAATGGGTTAAAATAAAGTGTAAAATATTTGTACACTTTATCATCATTTAGGATTAATGACTCATGTCGCTGGACTCACCTGTGGTAATGTCTGAGGCCATCCTGGAGCAGTAAAATAAAACACCACCAAGTTACAGTTCCTCTGGATTCAGAGCGCTTTTTCAAACCGAGGAGCACGACAGTACTTTTATTCTAAAGCCCTCCACATCCGCTCAGCTAGCGGGTCGCAGCAGCCAATCACCTCGCAGAGAGACCACAGAGCTCCACTGTAAGCGGAAAAAAACCAATGGGAAAATGTGACAGAAGTAAGTCGTTACGCAACTCGATTCGAGGCACTTTTTCCAAAAGCTTTACAATTAAAATTGAAACTTT
>JAUYWH010000002.1:8481382-8512827 GCA_034779795.1 Ctenopoma multispine
TGTGACAGAAGTAAGTCGTTACGCAACTCGATTCGAGGCACTTTTTCCAAAAGCTTTACAATTAAAATTGAAACTTTTTATACTTTAAAAGTTTATTTTCTCGTCAATATCCATAAAGGTTTGATCGTGTTTTTGTCACACACAGCTAGAGCCAATAGAATTTAACAAAGAACCTCAAAGAGTTTTTCCTTTAGAAATCATCAATACGTGTTTTAGAGATGTTTCCACATTTTGGATTGGATCAAAAAGCGAAGTTTGGTGACTAAAACCAAAAAAAAAACTCCATTAAAAACAACAAACTATTCTGGTGTTAGTGGTGCAGGACTCAGCTCTGTCGATAGAGGGCCATTGAGTGTAATTTCTACTCCCATAGAGCATCTGTGCTGATGTTTCAGTGCGTATTTACCCGTGTGGAACTCTTCATTAAGAGTAAAGGGGCTAAACTTTTTAATTAACTATAAGAATAATTAGATAAATATGCAGAAGTAGTGCAGAATGTCATCTCCTTAATTGTTGTATGATGACATACTTCATTGATCCCCTGTTGTAAAAAGTGTATAACTATATGTATATATTATTGGACTTTTGTATAATAGTACTAATCAATGGCAGTGAAGCTACAGCATTATTGTCTATTAAATTTTTTTGTATTTTGTATCTAAATTTAGTAACTTAGTAACTATGGCTACAGATGAAATTAAATTCAAGTCCAATATTTGCTTATAAAATGTAATAATACATTGTGCTTGAGTAAATACACTGTGTTTCTTCACATCACTAATGTTTGCTTATGGATGAAACTGCCAGTTTAGATTTGTGTATGCACACAGAGACACTGTTACAGATGTCATTTTTAAGACATCATCTCAGCGTCATAAAGGCTTGTGGAAAGGTGGACAGAACAGTACCAGAAGGCGTGAGAGGAAATAACAGCTCAAATATTCTATAAAGAACAAAAAAAAACAGATGGCATGTGTGCACATTTGATATTGGCAGATACTGTGTGGTTTAGAGGCAAGATATGTACACAATATAAGCCTGAGATTACCCGTTTTTTATTCTTTAGCATGCATGAGTTGTTACCAAACATGCATTCAACTCCAACTTCTCCTGCGTCAGTCTGACACGCAAGGTAAGTGTTGTAGGAGGGGCATCTAATGAATTATGCCTTGAGCTTTGCAGGTTTAGGTCGGTGTCTCCGTCCTTAGTGTTCATTTGCTGCCGGGGAACTTGGGTAACATGTGTGAGGGCAATGGGCCATGGGACTCCTGATAATATGAACTGGGCTGGACTACTGCAGGTCAGTGAGTCAAAAGGACTGAACTGAAGGATTGTTAATTCAGGGCGTATCTACAGTATTTATTTTTGTATTATTTGTTTAGTTGTGTTTCTGATCGAGTAAAAACATGTAACTAATATATTCTTCAGTTTATGATTTGAAAAAGTGTGTAAGTGTATTAGAGCAGCTGGAGAAGTGCTGGAGAGTTGTTGGGTTATATAAAAAATGGAACCTCTTCATAAAGAAATGTTAGTGCATTTTATAAGTTTACTCTTTGTTTTGTGTGTTGTTTGTATGTGACTATAATTGGTTGCAGATAATTGCAGGGCATCGCATTACCTTCACTGTGCAGTTGGCTGCTTTTGAAATAGCTCACTGAGGCATGAAGTTAAAACCTTATCACTAGGTGAAAAAACTTCATACTCTGTCGGGTTGAAGTGGAACAATAAGGTCGTCAAGTTATAACCAACATTTTATTTATTTATTTTACCAAAAATGCCTGCTCACATTTTGTTTCTTTTCACATCAGAATCTGCTGCTTCTGGTCCATCTCAGGCAGATCGTATGTGGTTCTGTCCATTTTTATCTCCCAGAGGAACAAGAGCCTGGTACGCTAGCTGGGTCATTTAGTAAACACTTTTCACCCCCATACCAGCTCCTCACCCAGGAGTATCTCTGGATAGACAAAAATACAGGGAATATCTACACCACTGAGCAAAAGATGGATCGCGAGGCCCTCTGCCCCGAGGAGACAAAAGCTGAGGAATGCATTATTCTTCTCAATGCTGTCGTGGGGCCCTCAGGAGACCTTATACAGATTCCTGTGATCATAGAAGACATCAATGACAATGCACCTCATTTTGAAAACAGTGAAATACACCTGAGGGTGCCTGAGGACGTGACTGTAGGGACTAGTTTGTTGTTGGATGACCAGGCTTTGGACAGGGATGCTGGTCGTAACGGAGAACTGCAGTATGACCTAGAAGATTCTGATGGAGTCTTCAGTTTAAAAATTAACAAGCCTTTTATCATGCTGATTGTGACAACAGCTCTGGATAGGGAGACTCGGGAGCAGTATCATATGCTGCTGGTGGCCACTGACTGTGGCACAGACCCTTTAAGTTCTACAGCAACTTTAATAGTTACAGTGACAGATGTCAATGACAACTGTCCGAGCTTTAGCCCTGATAGCCCCCGCAGTGTAACCATCCCCGGAGACTCTCCGAAGAACATGCTGGTTGCTCAGGTCAGTGCCACAGACCCAGATTCAGGGCTGAACGCTGCCATCGTTTACTCCCTCAGTCCCATAGTCTCAGAGCGGGCCAAGAAGCTCTTTAGCCTCGACAGCCTCACTGGGTACATCAGACTAACACAGGACCTCCAGAGTGACAACTCTGAGGAGCTGGTGTTAAAAGTGTTAGCTAGCGGCCATCATTGCCCCCCAGCAGACACTCAGGTGACTGTACGTGTGCTCCCCAAGGCAAAGCAAGAGCTGACTATCAAGATCGGGTTCATAGCAGAGCAACAAAACCAAACTATGGTGTTACCAGAGAACCAGCCCCCCACTGTCTTAGCTGTTTTAGAGCTTGAGGGTGACAGCAGCTTTAAAGGCTCATCTCTTTCCATAGAGGGTGAAGTGCCTTTCACTTTAAGCCCACAGAATGGCAAATATCTGCTTTCCACATCAAAGCCCTTAGACTATGAGATAAAAAGGGAACATCATATTTCTGTGGTAGCGCAGGGGAGATCAGCTGAAGGGTCTGTGATCGTTCCTTCTAGGAGTGTGATCAGGGTGTTGGTGGCAGATGTTAATGATAATGCCCCACATTTCTTCCAGTCTCACTACCAGCTGGAGGTAGAGGAAAACAACCAGCCAGGAATATCACTGCTGCGGGTCTCAGCATCAGATGCAGACAGTGGATACAACGGCAGGGTGACCTACAGGCTGAACAAACACATGTCTACCATCTTTAACATTGACCCTTTGACAGGTCAACTGTCTGTGTCAGCCTCTCTGGATAGGGAACAGCAGGGTGTACACAAACTCACTGTGTTTGCACGAGATAGCGGCTCTCCTCCTTTGGAGTCTGTGGCCACAGTATCCATTTGTGTTTTGGACCAGAATGACAATACACCTGTTTTCCTAACCCCTCACTTCATCTTTTTCATCCCTGAGAATGTACCGCCGTTCGCCCCAGTGGGGAAGTTAGAGGTTGCAGACCCAGATGATGGGGAGAATGGGAAAATAGAGTTGAATGTTGTAAACAGCAGTGGACCTTTTGTTGTGGACAACTTCCAGGGGACACTTCAAACCACCTCCAACTTGGATCGTGAGACAGAGGACTGCTATGAACTCTACCTGCTGGCCAGCGATCATGGGCACCCGGCTGCTTTGACTTCCACTGCCAGAGTAACTATCTTTGTGGAGGACATAAATGACAACCAGCCAAAAGTGATCCTTCCCAGCAGCAACTCTACATGCCTGACTGTCTCACCATTGACAAAGGCAGGCACCATGGTGACAAAGATCTATGCCATTGACGAAGACTCTGGGCTAAATTCAGAAATAACATACACTCTTGTTGCGCCAGAGCCAGTGCAAAACAGCAGCCCCTTCCTGGTGGATACAAGGTCAGGAAACATCACGTTAGGGCAGCAGCTTCTACAGAAAGACATGGGAATGCATCACTTGTTTGTTGTTCTCAGGGATGGAGGGAAGCCAACTCCACTGTATAGCACTGTCTGGGTTAATTTGTTGGTCAATGAAAGCATGGAGCCCTGTCACTTGGACAGGGCGCCCACCTGGACGGGGACACGTGATTTGGTTCAACCGCCCTTGAAATCCTGCGTCTGTGAGATAGAAAACCCCAGGTCTGCTCAGCTGATGCTGTTAGTAGGCCTGGGTATGATGCTGGCATCCATATTTTTGCTTGTGGTGTCAGCTGTTTTATATCTCAAGAAGAGGAGAAGTCAGAACAAGAAGAGGCATGTTGAGGAGAATGAGATTGCACTCAGACTCAAAGACAAATATCACTCTGATGACTAACAGAATAAAGCAAGCAATGTGTGTAATCTTCACTCACACAGTGTCAAGGATGAAATCCGCCTGTGAATTAAATGTATTCTGGATATTTGTCAAAGGCTTTTTGCATTTGCATTTGATCAAATTTGTCAACTTATTCTGATACACTGTATACTCAAGCATTTGTCAACAGCAAAACCGAAACATTCTGGGGAAATAAACTTGATCCATTTTCTGATAAGCTACCAGGGAACCTTTTAACTGGTGATCTGAAGTATGTAAAGTGAAGTATTTCAGGTTACCAGGAAAGACTTGTTCCTTCTGTAGAGAAATGTATAACAGTATTATTTTATTCAGGTAAAGTTCATACTGTACATACATATATACAGTGTATTTACAATAGACCATATCACAGAGAGACATTACTAAAATACCAGTAATACAGTTATTATCTCCAGGGGGTATTTTCTATAAGCCCTGCAGACAGAAGAAAACTGAGGGTCTGCTAAGTTGATTGGATCTTTCTCAGATTTCCAACTCCTAGTGATGGGAAGTCTAAAGTGTTTAGATACACAAAAGGGTTTAATGTTCCTGTGGTGGGGAGGTGATGAAAGTCTCTCAAGATGCAGCTCTGAGACAACTACAGGAGGCAGAGTGTTAGCTGTGGACAAGTGAGAGGCAGTAGAGGAAACACATACCAGCATCTCAAGTTACTGCCTCACACCTGTTACCTGATAGCACTGCTTCTCACCAGCAGTACTGGATCTCACCCAAAAGGCAGAAAACCTGGTGTACTGCACCAAATAACCCAACAAGGTTGTTGTTTTGATGACAGATGTTTGGAGAGAAATCACACTGTGTTCAAAGAAATCTTCACAAAAGGCAGTTGCTCTCATGTATTGCTGATACATTTGTATGCTGAGGAACAATTAAGATATCAAACCAGGTTAAGTGATGCATGAAGTATGAATGAGTCAGGATAAAGCGTGTTTGCAAATCTGTGAACACACAATCACACCGAGATGACAGGGTAATTGTTTTAGCTTTTACAAAAGAAAACATTTTTTATCTTTACAGCATTATAATCCAGCAAGTGGTCCTTTCTAGACCTGTGCAATGGGACCGGAGGCGTGCCAAGAGTCAGAGCCTGTAAAACACAGTGTACAACAACCTGGTTAGTGAAGAACAAGGCTTGTATAACATGTCTGGTGTCTCTCTAAGGATCCCTGCGCTGGAAGCTCAAAAATAAATAATCTAATAGGGTTGCAGTGTGAGAGCTACATTAACTGAAAGAAAGTAAAGGGCCTCATGACAAAAATTACAAATTAAAGTTGTGTCTTCACACAAGGAATTTCGGATTCCATATGACTAAAATGTGAACATATTAATATTCAAGTAGAGATATTTTTGACCTGTCTGAAAAAACTCCAGCCATGTGGTGAACTGGTTTTACAGCATCATGTTAAGAGATGCTTCACGATTAAAAACACTTCCCAAGAAAGAAATGTCATTACGGGATATGAAGTGTTTGTCTGTCTGCTGCTGTGCAAATATGGCAGGAGAAAGTCTGCCACCTACTGGTGTCAGATGATGCCAAATCCGTCTCTTTATTTCTGGTAGTTAGCCAGAGGGTGGAGATGAATCAGAGGACCGTCGCTCACTCCTCCACAGTCAGGGCGCCTGATATCAGTGATATTTCCCCGCTGCATGCTGCTCTGTTCCACTCACGGCACATTTCGTTTTAATCAAATTCATTTTCTCTCAACCTCAGCTTTTGATAGTAGGTTATGAGGTTGCATGAACTGATGTGGACAAAGAAGCCAGCTGGCATTGACCCAAATAGCTAGTAGATATACCTTAAGGGTTTTATTATCACAAATCACATAGCAATCCAGTCTCATTAAAATACCTGTGATTTATTTTTGTTTATCAAAGAAGCCTGTTGTGGTTTAGTTGCCCCACAACTATCAGGCTTAAAAGCCACTATCAGACTTTATCAGAAGCTGAACTTTTTAAGATATTCATGGTTTGTGAAAGCCTCTTTTAGGTCTTCTGTTAAAGGAGCATTCCAGAACTATGTACTCTGATTTAAGAGATTAACAACAATGCATACCCATATCTGTTTAGCCTGGTGGGTTGTCAGGTCTTTCATGTTCAGCAGTGGCTGTATCTGAAACATTGCAATCAGACACGTAGTAAGTGTATTTCACCATCTGATCTGATCCAAAAGTCTTGGAGAACCCTGGTGTTGTGATGACCAACTCACAGAAGTTATCTTTTTTTTCCATGGGAAAAAACTTCCCCTCTTCTATATTTGCATAAGAAGATGCAAGTTTCTCTCTATATGCAAATACGCGTAAACAATGAGCTAAGTAAATTTCTACAAGCGTAAGAACCTTGACCTCCTCCTTATTATTCTCCGCCTTGAAGTTCATTCAAAAGCGACATTGTTTCTTTAAGATTGCTCTTGCAGTCATCGGCGAGTCTGTCCATTGTTGGGGGAACAGAAAGCGAGTTGAGATTGAAATACAGGGGCCGCAGACTAGTTGCGCATATCATCAGCGGACCAGCTGCAGTGCGAGGAGCTGAAGCCCACAAGTGCTGAACGCGTCCTTACAGACATGGGTAAGAAGCTCCAGCAACTGGAATCACACTTATCTTCCATCAAATCTGCATTTTACTTCTTGGTATGAATGTGATTGTGAGATGACATCAGAGGTTATTAAGTTGGGGTTTTTTTTGTCAATTTAGAGCTCGGCTTTTCATCGACTGATGCTCTACTGATATTATGAGATTTATTTCATGCTTCAGATGGCAGGGCTACTTTCAGAGGAGGCTTGTCGCATTTGCTTTCGCTTGCAATCTTTCTCAATTTTTGAAGGGACGAACTTAACCCCGGTTTATGCATTTTCAGAACTCAGAACTAGGCCTGTGTTTTCATTTGAGACACAACCCAGAATCCTGCAGGCTACTGGAGTGCAGGAGTGCTGCAGTTGTTTGTTAAAACTAGTGATGTCACTAATTAGTAATTGGTACAAGGTGTATGTGAAGGGATGCCGCATGCGTGTCTGCTGTTAGTTTGAATGGTACTAATGCTACATGTGCTGATCTTTGTGGCATGGAAGAATGTTTAATTCATTTTAATTTAATTCCTTCTTAGAATATAGAAAGTCTTTGACTTGTTTTATTTACTGGTTTCCCTGACAGTTTGTTATTAAGTTCCACTTTAGGGTTATTCTATCTGAATGACAGTGATCACAGTCTGTCTCTCCTCCCTGTCATACAGCCAACAGGGCCATGTAGACATGTTCAATTAAAGAGTTATTTATTTGCCCCTCCTGCCATCTGTGTTTACTGTAATGGTACCAACCACAGTCTGCCTGCTTCCATTGTGCCTGTCTGTGTGGATGCACGCATGCGAGCGTGTAATGGCACACATGCACACTGTTGCGCTGTTTGTTTATGGATTTGCTTTTCCATTCCTCTTCGAGCACAGCCACTCCGCACTATAACTTTGTTCCTGTCTCTCAGCAGAAGGAAGTCTGTGAGTGTGTGCATGCGTGCGTATATTTGTGTCAGGCATAGAGGTGCCTCTGGTCTTTGTTAGCTTGACATTGGTGGCCCTTGTACCCCCATGATGCTGTGGGACAAAGACTGTTGTCTCTGCAGTCACAAAAGCAGCCTCTCTCTCCTTTTCGCTTTGTCTCTCCTCTCTGTCCTCCCCCTTACACACTCAATGCTGGGTGGTGAATGGAGTCAGGGTGTGAGCTGGGGTCAGGTCAGCCACATCCCCATGTCCTTGGCCCTTGGCATCCATTGAAACAGCACATGACTATAGGGAAGAATACACAGCTTTAATAAGTGAACTAAAAGGTTTACAGCTGCAACTCAATTCATAAAGACAAAATAGGACGAGCAAATGTTCTTTAAATAGTTCTTCCTTCACCTGCATTTAAAGGAATTTCGTGTGATGTTCACACCAATAAAATGAGAGTTCTTGTAATAGTCTATATTGACTAAGTGGGAAGAGTAAAAACAAAAATGTCTTCATCCTAACAAAGCGGTTACAATCTGCTGTGCATAATTTGTACACTGGAGCAGAGTAAGTCTCCTGTGTTGTCTGTCATATGGCATCAGTTAATAATGTGCTCTGACTTTCATGGTGATATGTCTTGACTAACAGGTTGCTATGACTGCTGTATGCGCTGCTTGGGTGGCATACCATACTGCTCCCTGGTCGCCACACTGCTGTGCTTCTCTGGCATTGCCCTCTTCTGCGGCTGTGGGCACCAGGCACTCACAGAGACGGAGAGAATTATTGAGTCTCACTTTACCCGAAACCTTCAAGACTACATCACGCTTGCCTACATGTAAGTGTCCATCATTACAGTGGTATCTTTTCAGCCTTCCTAGAGGATTTCTCAGGTTGTAGTCTCTATTATTGTAGGTTTTGATTGAAGTTTCCCTTTTACTCTCTTTTTCAGCATTCAGTATTTCCAGTATGTCATCTATGGTTTGGCCTCCTTTTTCTTCCTCTACTGCATTGTGCTGCTGGCCGAGGGCTTCTACACCACAAGCGTTGCCAAGCAAACGTTTGGAGAGTTCAGGAGCACCATGTGTGGCCGCTGCCTCAGCTCCTCGGTGAGAGGGCCCAGAATGGGACAAGTGAAGGGGATTGGAGAGACTGGATGGGATTAATACATATATCACTCCCTGGTGGGAGCTGAGCCGAAAATCTTAAGGTTGCTTAAAACCTTTGGGGACATGCAGAGATAAGCATACAGGGTGTGTTTGAGCTGCTCGGGGAGGGGGGGACTGAGTAGTTGGAAGAGGAGGAGGAGAACATAGAGTGAGATAATGAGTAAAGCTAATCAGAGAAGTAAATGTGGTCACTAAGTGAGTCACTGCTCATAAAATCACGCTCGGATTAGTTATGTGCATCACTTTATTATGATAATGTACCCTTATGTTTATTCTGCTTTCTCCTTGTACAGTTTATTGTGGTGACGTACATACTAGCAGTACTGTGGCTGTTGGTGTTTGCGTTCTCCGCTCTGCCTGTCTACTTTTTTTACAACATGGATGTCACCTGCCAAACCATTAGTGTTCTGACCACAGCAAGTATCAGCCAGATCTGCGTTGATGCAAGGCAATATGGTAAAAAGAAACCCCATTTGTATGTAGTCAAATGACTAGTCTGGTGATATTTCACATTTTTCTTATTGTAGGTACATTTAAAAAAATGTAAAAAATTAATTCTTCTAAGTATTTTCTGTGTGGCCAAAGCCTTATATAGATTATTCTTGCTCTGACCCCTTTAAAAAGCACTCAGTAAACCACACAGTTGTCATATTCCATCACTACCAGAAAACAATCAGTTCCCAAATCAGTCCAGAAAATCAGCAGTGGGTAGTACAGGGATAGCTGGAAAACGGGCAGGACAAGGGGGCCTGAGGACTGAGTTTGGAAACCACTGCCATAAACACAGGCAGTGTAGGTTTTTGAGTGTATCTCACATTCGCTCCCACTGCTGTGTTCACAAGCCCGTCAAATGTGTATTAATCCACAACTGAAAATATTCCCCAGTCGATGCAGAGTTTACTCATGTTGTGGCAATGTTTGCTAAAGTGAAATAGTGTAGTTGTGACCTGTTTTTTTTTAAAGAATAACTTTGGCTTTAGGTTGAGAGCCACAGACAAGATAAGGAAGTCACAAAGTGCTGAAAATAAACCAATTCATTATTGGCTTTGGTCATTTAACCATAGAAAAAAAAAAAAAGAAAAAAATATAGAATATGTCAGCTTTACCCTAGAAATACTGCTGTAACTAATATATAGAACTGATGAGATACTCTTAATTTTAACAGGACTCTTGCCATGGGACGCAATTCCAGGGAAAGCTTGTGGGATGTCACTGTCTGTTGTATGCAACTCCAAAGAAGTAAGGACCAGGAAATAACTCCAGCTCTGTTGTGATGATGATCACGATCTAAAACTGGCCTGACATGAAATAAAGCAGACATGTTCTCACCACTAATGCAAATCCTCTCCTTTCAGTACCGAATGACCTATTACCTCTACATTGCGGCCTTTGCCGGTGCGGGCATCACTCTCATGTCTCTGGTGAGTGATTATGCTTCAGCCAGAGCCAATTTGGCTGTGCTGCCATGGTGGGGTACAACAATGGTGTTATGGCTCATGTGACTTAGTGACGCTCAGAGTGTAGGCGCTGAGGCATCTGAGGCCTCCATGACTGATGACTTTTGTACTATTGCTCTCTGTTCCTCTTTCTCAGCTGACACAAACATCATAATAATGCCGTAATGTCTGGGGTTTTTTCCAGCCTGGCAAATGGTGCATTTATTATATTCAAATGCTCCATTACAGAAGCTGTTATAGGAATGGTATCTTCTATCAGATTAATGTCATTAGCTGTTGATTCTTTTTTTTTTTTTCTTATTTGTATCATGACGTTATGGATATCAGTTCTCTTCACTTCTGCTCTGACACTTTCTGTCTCTGCTTCTTTTTTTTTTAGCTGACATATACTATGTCAACCACCTATAACTTTGCAGTTCTGCGGTATCTTGGTAGAAAGGGAATAAGTGCACGGTGTTAGGCTCACTAGCTTCCTGTCTGCTCTGTCATTACTTCACCAACACGGGGATGAATAAAGGATGACAACAATTCTCTCCTTCCACTACATCTGCACAGGGCCACCTGAAATTATGGACATTTACAAATTTTGTCTTTTTCTACTTTCTTCATTGTAAGGAGATTATGGTTTGGATGTTTTTGTACTTTTCTTGCTGTTTTTGATGTGTGTAAGACTTGTCTGCTGCTTGCTTTTTGGTCACCAAAACATTTGCTTGCTGAAATTGTCTAAAATGTATTTCTGCTTCTTATTGCAATCAAACAATAACATTACTAATAGATTAACGTGCAAGACATACCCAACCCGTTTGCAATACACCTGGAGCTAGAATGCAGCTGTTACAGAGAATAGGGATTATAGGTTACCGTGGCAACCATCCTTCACATCTGGTTGCCATGGTGGCAGACAAACACGCATTTGCAGTCTCATGCTGACCTCAGGACTTTTCTCACGGGCTGGAGAAAAGCCTCAACAATGGAGTCATGCCTGTTTTAGAACGAGCCAATAAGGATCCAGTTCTAGGGGCCGCCTGCACTACAAGTCTCTGCCAGGGGTTATATTACATGTCAAAGGAGAGGGTACTCTGGACAAAGAGAGGGTTAGACCTCTTTAAATCTCACTGCAGCCCATCTGGGACAGCAACCGCATACACAACACATCCACACGCTGCAGGGGCGACCCATATATCCCATTATCACCACTACCAATAATAAAAACAAAGCATGAGGAGACTGAAGAAATATTAGATGATCTTGAATAGTTTCTTTCTGATAAAGAGATATATTGATTAGTTCTGATCTACAAAGGTCTGAAATTGTTTCTCATAATTTTGAGATGGCAAAAGCACTAGGTGCTAACTTATAATTAGACCTAAAACACATTGTTGAGGTGTGAGTCCTCCCTGCTTTTAATGCACGACTGAGGTACATTTATTGAGATAGGACAGCTTTGTTCATCTCCAATCCTTTAATTGTAGTTATTGTATAACCCATTTTATTACTTCATTGTAGCTGAATATACTAGTACTTTTACACTTTAGATTATTACTAACAGAATATTTAGCAAAGTAATAAGTACAGTAGATTATTCTATTTGGTGGAAGCTTTACCCAACTGTGACTGGTGGATTTGTCAAGCAGCAGCAGGCTGTTTGATGATTATTTTTTGTGTTTGTAATATTTGATAATAAAAAGAATATTCTTTGAAGTATTTCTGCAATGTTCCCATGAAAACGTTTTTTGAAGATTTGTGTGTGTGTGTATGTGAGTGAGTGCGAGAGAGTGCTGTGGTTATGTTTAACTGGCTGACTCTCCTTGGCTTGCTGCCACACCAAGGGGCCAAGGTGTTTTGTAAGGTGTTTTGTATTCTCTCCTCTTGTGTCCACAGGTGCACTGTTCCTTGTACTTGGCTGTGAACCAGATGTACCTGAAGAAGCTGAGGCACAGGGTGAAAGAGGAGAGGGGAGGCTATGACCTGTATGGAAGGCTGCAGAGGGATAGAGGAGGGACACTGTGGTCTCCATACCCCGCAAACATGTCTGACATCTCCTGACAGCACTTCCAGTTTTGGTGCTGGAGCTTTAAATGATAACCATGACAACACCAGTGCGGTCATCAAAATTATGTGTTTGTTGATAGAACTTGGTACTATTTGTTAAAGTGATTGCCTTCATTATTTTTCATAAAAATAGAGGCCATTGTGTGTGAGGTCTTAAGGTCTAAAATGGTACAATTTTTTTTTTTTTTTACCAAGTGATAGTAGGTCACTATTCTGTGATTGTTTCTTTAGATTTTCTACATTTGACCAATGGTTACGGTTCAATACTGCCTGTATATTTATTTAATTCAGACATTAAAATATGCACTGGCAGACACAAACTGAGATTTCACAGTATGCAGTGCATGCTTGATTGGCTATTCAATAGTACTTAAGGTCTTGTGTGATAATATTCAAATAAGGTGTTTTTTTGGGATGTAATAAGACTGATTTCCTTTTTGAGAAATCCTTCATTTAGATTTTCCTTCATTTTGCTTTTTATTACTCCTGTTTTTCCTGATGGTGAAGTGATTGGAAATAGAGAAGCTGTACTAGTCATTTTGAGCGACCTATTTTAGTGTTAAAAATAGCTTTTGTTATCAGACTTTAAAGTAATTTTTTTAAAGCCATATACTTTAATGAATTTTCAAGGTATCGGCACAAAAACCACAAAGTCTCCATTTGGTAAGTTTTACGTTTTATTTGTAGCCAAGCACTGGAGAGTTTTCACCACTTTTCCAGTATGTTGGCACAACCAGTCTTATCCTCTGTAGTGCAAAAAGAGGAGTAAGGGAAGTTGCCCATTAGAGCGACACACAATCAAGGTGAACAGTCTAACTTTCTCACAGCTTAAATCCCACTCAAGGGATAAACACTGGGAGTAAAACAAAAGTTCAGCCTCATTTTGTACATTTTAAAACCAATGCCCTTTGCAATTTACATAAGCAATTAATATAGACAGCCCAACGAAAGAAGTTTTTACATTCATAAATATTACAGTAACATAAAAAAAATGACATTAGACTGGGTTGCAGTGACATAGCACAGCAAGGTTATGCTACCGTCTTAATAGCCCACTGATTTCCAAGTATGTTAGAGTTTCAGTAAACACTATGATAGGCTACATCATCTGTATAGGATAAACATGAAATAGTATAGTAACGGGACAAAATATTCTGTTTAATCCCTAAACGCTAAAAGACAAATGACACTAAGAGCCCTCAGTATTTTCTTTGCATTAATGTAGGCTAACTGTTAAAATGCCCTACTAAGTTCACAGGTAATAAAGTTTCTCTCATACGCTTTGAGTACCAGTACTCTGAAACACCTTATAATATGTTTAACAGTAAGCATATAAACAAGCTATTTATTTATTATAAGCCTACATTAAACCAAAGAACCATGTAATAAGCAAATATGTCAGTACCTGATTAGATTATTTTAACTTTCACAGTGCTCTCGTACTGTAATGTTCACCATTAGTCCGCATGCATACTGAAATCCAAAGAAATGTGATTTGACTTGAAAGACAAATAATGTGATCTCAGGATAAGAGAGTACACAAGACCAACAACATAACTGAAATAATGTGAAGGATAGTGACTTTGTGCATACAGAAGATGAAAACATTTTATCTCATTAATGAACTAGGTTTGGTTGTTTGAGCAGACACCATATAAAATATTATTCAAGCAGCAATTGAAATACTGATGAGAATGTATTTAAGCCATGTTAAAGTTTAAAGCATTGAATATCAGGCATAGTATTTTCAAATGCCACACACACACACACACACACACACACACACACACACTAGAGCATTCACTTCAATCTGGGAAATCTGGGTGGGTTGCTGAGAAAACATTGTTTTGAAAACAAAAAACACTGCCCTCTGGCCCACAGTAGTACAAGCCACAGCAACATAGGTCAAATATTGTGGCAATAAAACAAGTATGTAAAACACAAATAAAAGTAAAGTACCATCCAGACGAACATAAATAAACACCATTAAATTCTCACTCAATACTATATGAATGGACAAGGGAGGTGATGCACAATGCACGCATCAGTTGTAAGAAGCATTAACCTTGCTCTGAGGCAATTTCACATTCAGCTGAGACCTAGAATGACCTGACTGACAGCACAAGGTGTATGTAACATATCAGTAGAGTAAAGGAGACATTCAGAATAGGCCAAGATAAAGAACTGGTATCTTTAAGTCTGCCACGCAATCAACAAGGCAGACACAGGATGACAAATGTGCATAATTATGAAAATGAATGTTAATTATAACCTTATCTACACATCAGGAACACACACTTTAATCAGCCTCTGATCAAACAGTGAAGCCCAACATAAATTTCAGGCAAGAATATCTGTATAAAAAAAAAAAACTTAGTGAAGGACGGAATGTAAACATCAGTTTAAAAACAACAGCACTATTATTTCTGAAACACTGATCTTATCTGATAATGCCGAAATCCTACACTTGACGTCTTTGGCTACACACTAGGTGATATACTCAAACGGGAGCAACACAATAGCTCGTACCCAGTGCGTACAATCAGAGCTGTTAGACTCATGGATCCCTTCTGCTGATGACAAACATGATCTTCCTTTTTAACAGGCATTCTTAGTCACATTTTCTACATGGTGTTTCACACACCACTTCAGTAACTGATGATTTAAGAAAAACACAATGTTGTATTCAGTCATTGTAAGAACCTATAAATATTACATTATGGACAGAGAGTTGAACACTTACAATATGTTGCTATGCAAAAGGCAGAGTGTGCCATTCAAGACTGTGTTAATTAAAATGTAACTTTGATTAAAATAAATGCTTTGAAAGCATCCACTGATAAAAGTCCTGCATAGGATGAGAAAGGTGGAGTTGGGTAAAACACTACTGAAAGCAGTAGTACAAGGACAAGTGTGCCTATTATAGTTTGCCTGTACCTTGGTTAGAGCAATAATTCAGCAATCTAGAGACCAGCTGAATCCTTGATGCTGACCTCTTCAGAACTGCTGCATCTTATCCATATCATCTTCAGGGGATACTGCACTCAGCATCTTGTACCTACAGAACATGTACCATAAACAATATCTGACTGGCTCTCACAACTGCCTCAGGCAAGTTTCAGCCAGAGAGATTAAGACAAGGTAGATTCACACCTGACCAATCAGCAGCAAGATGTGCGAGAGGTTTTGCGGTTGCCATGGAGATCGATAGTACTACTCAGAAGCGCATGGTCAATCTTGTCCTCAGCAGCCAGAACTTCTCTGACAGCTGCTTCAAATGCAGCTGTGACATTAGTGTCATCCTTTGCACTGGTTTCAAAATAAGGACAGCAGCCGTTCTCTTCACACCAGGCCCGTGCTTCGTCCTCCCCCACCTCCCTCTGCTCCATATCTACCTTATTGCCTAGCACCACAAAAGGGAACCGCTCAGGGTCTTTAACGTCTGAGTAGAACATGAACTCCTTTTTCCAGCAGCCGAGGTTTTGGAAGCTCTGCAGGTCGTTTACAGCAAATGTGAGCAGACAGCAATCCGCGCCTCTGTAAAAGGGTGTGCGCAGGGACTTGAAACGCTCCTGACCTGCTGTGTCCCAGATCTGAAGAGTGACCAGGCGCCCATCCACCTCTAGGTCCCGGTTGAGGAACTCCACGCCTATGGTATGAAAGGACTGGGAGTCGAACCGATCTGTGACATAACGGTTCATCAAGGATGACTTGCCCACTCCACCATCTCCCAGCAGGATCACCTTCAGCAGCAGGCTCTTCCCACTCATTGTGCTTGGTCATACGCAGCAGGCCCTCCTCCTCCGTGGGTTGCAGGCCTCCACACCAGGTGGAAAACCAGGGACAATTTAACCTTGAAAGAATAACATAACCAAAAATGAATACTTTCTAGAAAATCAAACGACCAATGAATATCACTATTGTGTAATAAGAAATTGTGTAAAATGTCAACAGCAAAGCAGTGTATGTGCCTGACTTTGCTGATGATGCAGCACAGACCACTGCTGATCTGTCAGTATTTGTATTTAACCTCACATGAACCTTTCGGATAAGTGGAAATTAGATGTGTAATGGTTGACTAGTTTAAGGAACCCAGTGACAGGAGTGAATGACCTCGATGTCATGGCGGCCAAAGGTGTCTAGCTGAAGTAAGAAGCTAGCTTGGGGCTGAAAGTCTACAGCTTTGTCGTTTATTGCGCAACACAGTAACAATAATTAATGACTACACGAACACTCATCTATTATGCCTGGATAAACAGAAATCAACAGGTGCCATCCATAATGTGGGATTGAAACACTACCCTAAAACACGAGATTAGTTTTTATGACATATATAACTCGTAATGTGTACAAGCACACAGCAAAAATATACTACTAAGAGTACTACGCCACAACAACGAGAGCGAGTCAAAATCGGACTCTGGTAACGACACATGCGCAGACCATAAACAACCCGCTTGATGTCAACTGTGGCTGGCGATTAAAACTCTGGTTAAGCTGGATCGTTGATGGTGTCAGTGAAGTTAACTAGGAAGCGAAATGGGTAACATACTTTTAAAATACTTGAACGTAACAGCCAATAAGACGGTTAGACTGTGTAGCGGCTTAGCTAGCCGGCTAGTCTGACGGGTTGTTGACATTCTCCCTGGTCAGGCTAATCGTTAGCCTCTGTGCATATGCGACTCTGAATTTAAAAAAAAGCTTTATAAGCAACAACAAAAATAAATATTGCAGTGAAGTGGCATGTGTGTAAACGACAGTATCTGATATAACGAGAACAAAGATATGATTCCACTCACCCTGTTTCTAATACCTGATTTTGTGTGGGCTGCCCTGCTTCCCTACATCTGAGATTGAGTGTCGTGACTCGTGACGTGCGCGCCCCCATCGCGGACGGAGTTGCACGTGCACCCGGGTCCTAAAGCTCGCAAAGTTAATCACCTCTTAAAATCAAATGTTGCATACATTTACTTCACATTTAAGAAATGTATACAGTAGTAGGTGATAGTGTTGATGTATTTTACTGTAATCGAGGCTTGAGTGTATATATCTGTTTTTTCATATTGATCTGACAGCTGTAGTTAGTGAATTAATCTATTTGAACATATAAAGATAGAACATGATGTAAATGAGTAAATGTCTGACAACTGACAGAAAATTAACTTTAGCATAATTTTTCAGATCAAACGTTACTCTTTCTAAATGTGAACACTTACCTATCCTTGCCACTGTTTTAATAATTATCAGCCAATAAATGAATACTATATCACACTTGTAGTAACTGCATACTGGAGTGGCTTCCAAACTAGTTGTGGTGTCACAAATTCTTAAAACCTTCTAGTATCAAACTCATAGCCTACATTATTCTGCAAAGAGAAGCTCAAGGGTGGGGATGGAACAACAATGTTCAAAATGTGGACAGGGTTAAGTAAGGTTTCCACAACAGTTTGAAAAATAACTCCTTTTAGTACTTTCAACCTGGTATAAAAAATATGTTTAGATATTATTATTAGATATTTTACATCTGCAGACATAAATGTAAGAAGAGTGTTTTATAGTCTTTATTTGTATAGAAGATTATATGCATTATTTCGATTTCGTATTATAAGAATCTGATTGATCGTTTTGTTGAAATCTAAAAAAAATCGGAAAGAAGGAAATGATTGTAATGGTTTTAGTGCGCACAGCCTATTTAATAGCGGTATTCCGCCCGCCCAGCTGTAGGTGGTGCTGCAGCTCAGTGTTTTGCTGCCACTACCAGACGAAGAAGAAAAGCAGCGTAGTAGAAGAAAGAATCCAGCTGTTTTTTATTCCCTCTGCTCCGCTGGCTCACAACAAATAGCATCCCGTTAACATTACTCCTCAAAACCAGCTGTCCCGGGGAATAGCTGTTTTTTTTTTTTTTGGAAGGATTGAGACAAACGCGCCTTCATGTGTGTTCTACAGCGATAACAGTAAGAAACGGTGTAAATGTTTGTTCATTGATGTATGCAGACACGTAACGCTGCGACTCAAACGTTACTTGTTGGTCTGTTTGTTAAACAGTTGCTATTAGAAACAGCTGCGTCCAGCTGTAGGTCAAATTTAATTTGGGTTATGGGTACCAAAGCTGGTCCTAACTTTATATGAAAAACCGAGGATTCGTGATAACGGAGATAGGAAAGTGAAGCAAGTGTCTGCCTCCGAAATGTGTTTTGTCTTCTTTTCAACTTTAAAGATGGCAGGCAGGGGCAGACTTTTGCCCTGTGTGTGTCTGGGACTGTTTGGTGTCCTGTGCTGGGTCTGGGGCTCCTTTGCCTCCTTTCCAGACGATCAACTTCCCCTGGAGGCTCTGGATGCAGTGGACCGAGGAGCCTTTCAGCCCCAAAGTGCTCTATCAGAGATGGAGTTTTCCTCCGTCAGTTCATACAGAGGACCTGGAAACAGTGACCGTCGCAGGAACAAGGAGCTGCCCATTCTCCTCTGGTGGAGCGGGGGACTGTTCCCGCATTTCCCCGGTGACTCTGAGCGCATTGACTGTGCCACGTCCTCCTGCCTGGTCACAAGCAACCGCAAGGTACGAGAGATAACCAACCTTATAAAGCTTGGCTCGGCTTAGACAGAAGGTAGATTCATGGACACATTAATAAAAAAATTACCATCTTAAGATGTTCTGCCAGTAATCTTGAGTTTGATTTTGAAAAGGTCCAGCTGTACAAACGAACAGCATCCATCATCTTTTATGGGACAGACTTCAGGGCATATGAGGCACCGCTTCCTCGACTCCACCACCAGACCTGGGCACTGTTCCATGAAGAGTCACCCATGAATAATTACCTCCTCTCCCATGGACCAGGAATCCGGCTGTTCAACTACACTGCCACCTTTCGCAGGGAGTCAGACTATCCTCTGACCCTGCAGTGGTTGCCGACTTTGGATTACTTGCTGGAGCCTTTAGCTGTGTCCCTTGAGGAGAAGAACCGCCTGAGGAGGGAGGGTCTCGCTCCTGTTCTTTACATGCAGTCTCACTGTGATGTACCGTCAGACAGAGACAGATACGTCAAGGAGCTCATGAAGTACATTGAGGTACAGTACAGAGATGGTCCTTCAGTTTAATGCTTGATTTATACAGATTTCTATGTTCTAGAAGATTCAACTTTACAATTATAATAACTAAGGTGCAGTCATAGCTTTACATGCTGCAGCGTTGCTGTCAAGGCATTTAATGGCCACAGTAAGTGAGCAACCTGCAGTGATGTTTCACTCTCTCCTGGAATGAAGCAGTGATCATCTTTGTTGTTGCATCGTGTAACTTGGTGGTTTGTAATTCATATTTATTTCACTCTCAGATGACATAAAGAGATAGATTTTACTGTTCCTGCTCTGCACATACAGTATATCAGCATAATTTGACTTAATGCCTTCGGAGTATCTAGCTTAGTCTCCCTCCTTTCTACTTAATACAACGTTTTTGCACAGGTTGAGCCAATATAATATAGTGTCTCTTTTCCATGTTTAATTTTTCTTCCTGTAGGTGGACTCTTATGGGAAATGCTTGAATAACAAACCTCTACCTGAGCAGCTGGAGGACACAGCCACTGCTACTGGCGAGGAACCCAAATTCATGAATTTTGTCGCACGCTATAAGTTCCACCTGGCACTGGAGAATGGCCTGTGTCCAGATTACATGACAGAGAAGCTGTGGCGGCCTCTCCATCAGGGCTGTGTGCCTGTCTACCAGGGCTCCTCTGTGGTAGCAGACTGGATGCCCAACAACCACTCTGTAATTATAGTAAATAGCTTCCCATCACCAAAAGCTCTTGCTGACTTCCTCAAACGTCTTGATGAGAATGATGATGAATATGCAAAATATTTGGAGTTCAAGAACCCCAGGCACATTACTAACACTCGCTTGCTGGAGGCTTTAGAGACTCGTGAGTGGGGTGTTAATGACATGAGTAAACCCAACTACCTAAATGGATTTGAATGTTACGTGTGTGACCAGGAAAATGCACGATTAGCAGCAGAACGAGCACACAGGAAAGCTCCTAAGAAAAGCCTACCTCCTCAGCCTAAAATAGCTAATAACTCTCACATGGGATGCCCTCTGCCCAGGCCAGGGTATGGAGACATCCAGGACTTACCTGCAGATGATGGGTGAGTTTGTTTTGAATTATTCAGTGTGACATCCTTCTACTTTGTTTACCTTAATGTGAATAATATGTCCCAAAGGAAGAGCAATGACAATGTTTTAACTGTCTAATTAAAATAACCTAGGTGATGAGCCTAATCTGTTTGTCTGTATATCTGTCCGCAGATGGTTGCAAATATGGCCTCAGGATTATTGGCAGAGCTTGGACCAAGCAGAGGGGCTGGAGTCTCTGATAAGACACAATGAGTCCGACCCTTCGATGCTGTGGAAACACATCCAAAACATAGCTGTAAGCAGAGCCAGAGGAAAGCACTGACACTGGCCTTGAAACAAATAGAAGGTGGAGCAGGTCCAGGTTTACAGTGGTGTCTGATATTATACATCCCCTCTGTGTAAATGAGGGAATGAAGCAGATACTGCTCATATTTTTGCACAGAAGAAAAAAACTCTTTTACCCTAATGAACATTTTCGACTGTAACAGATTTTGATATTGTCTTCAGATGACATGATACATATGTCCTTTATCACAAATTCAGTAATTTGAATATAATGGGGAAAATAATGTTTTAGGGAATTTTCATTGGACTGGGTTTGAGCCAAATACTAATATATACTAATCTGCACCAGGGGAGCTCTGCTTAACTGTGTGTGAAGACCATCAGGACAGTAGCCAATGAACTTCATTACCTTTTTTTATAGTTACTCAGCATGTAGCTGATGGTTATTAGATGAAGTTACATTTATGTACACAGCTATTTTAAACGACTATGCAAGGAAAATATTATTTCACCAAGGAGTGGAAAAAGGCAAATGTAGAGTTAAGCACAGCCCTGGTTTGAAAATCACTAAGGCTTTTGTAAAGTTGTTCTCAGGAACAGCTCATCTGATTAATTTCTGTGGAAGCTATTTTGTAATGTGGCTCTACCTGTTTTTTGTTACATGATGCTAACATCATCTTTTTTTTAGCATGCTTTTCTAACAGTGTTGTGCGTCTACTAGCACCATACCTCTGTATCACATATTTATACCAGGATCATATAAATCACTTTATTTTGCTAACAAAGTATCTTACATGTACACACTTTTTTGTACCAAGAAGAACGAAGTAAATATTTTGTAACAAATACATTTTCTTGCATGACATTGTACCCCATTTGCCAGTATTAGTCTGAACATGATGTAGCGCAGACATATCCTTCATAGTCTACTGAGGCAGATACAGCTTTCACCATAAGAAAAAATAACACAAGCTTGTATAACATGTTTAAGAAATTGATCCTAATATAAGAATCAACATTAATTAATCATACTGTTCAGTGTAACAGTCTCTTTGATCAGCCTTAACCATAACATTTTTAAGTTCAAATCAAGCACAGTCCAAACTTAGTGAAAGACCAGTTCTCACTTTATATGCAAATGAACATAAAAAGGGATGAGGATAAGGGGGCCGCTGAAGAGTTTCCATAATCACTTCACTTTGGAGTAGCAGTACTCGCAGTGAACCTTCCCGCGATGTAGAAACATATTGTTGACGAGGTCTCCCATAGGCGTGCCACACACATCACACTAAAAAATATGAAATGTTAATAGAACAAGTGAGTATGTGAAAATACAGTGGAGAGCAGTGTTTTTATCTTTGAAATTCTTTCATTCAAATAGTTTTGCCTCATAATACACTGATTACTTCTGTAATATGTTTACAGAATTTGAATTTGAAATTATTGTAAATATATATTATTATATATATAATATAATATATTATATTTTGTATTTTGGGAAGTACACTTATTTCTGCCTTGCTAAGAAGACTCATAGTACACTGGTGTCTGTCAAATACAAAGCTGCAGTGATTTAGCTTATAACTAATGACTGGAAACACGTTTTCGTTAAGCTATACAGCTGTTTGTAGGCCAAGTTTTTAATTATGGAGGGATTTTCCATATTTACACTCTTTATTCTATGCTAAGCTGTATGTCATATTTATGTGATATTGTTTTCTGCGAAAAATGAATAGGCATATTTACCTAAATGTTAACCTCTTTAAGATGAACAAAAGCTTAATTTTTCCAGGTCATTCCTTTCAATGACATGTTCCTTGGGACTATAAAACCACATTGTATGTGAAACATAATTGTATTTTGGCAGACAAATTAATTACCTTGAAGCAGTCAGGGTGGCAGTTGATATTGAGGTGTTCGATGGTGATCTTGGCATCATTGCCCACCTGCTCTCCACAGTACGTACAGGTGGATGACCGCGTGCCACTGGGGGAGACACAGCAATTCAAACAGTTTTGTTTAGCCACTCATTCTAAAACAGCTCTTGCACAACCACAGATCTGTCTGGTTAAATAACCAGTGACATTTTCTGTCCACTGTGAGGGAATTTAGTAAGTATAAATAATCCTTTGGTGTCCCTGCTTAACCTCCTAATGAGAAGGCTTGGCAGAATTTCTGCCCTACAGTTTACACGTATTTAGTTTTGTTACAACTGGAAATAACAAGGCAGTGGGAGAAAGAGCTCATGTTTATATCAGGTTTAAAACAGGTTTATGGACCTGTGTTGTCACTAGTATAGGGTTGGTTGTAGGAACTGACAGGGATTCTTCTCAAATATTGTTTTCCATGATGGAAAGAACAACAACTACAGGCAACATTTACTGATGAAAACTGAGGAGTAGAATCGTTTTAAATGTTTAAATTAGAAGTGGTAATCTCAATGAAATACTGAAAGTAGGTCAAATTTCAGTCAAAATACAAATACTGAAAGTATTTGAAGTGTCAGTTAAACAAAAGTATTAAAATGTCAGCTGAATGGTGACCTTAAAATTAAGCTTAAATGAGTGTGTGTGAGCACCAAGTGAAGGTTAGTTAAATTAAAAAGGAAATGTGAGTAAAATTAGTTGAAATGTCACTCAAACCTGTGTTTGAGTTGTGGTTATCATTATGTCATTATTAAGACCTCAGATATGAAAGGATTTGAAAAGTCGCTCAAAGTGTAAGCACTGGAAGGGGTTTAAATGTCAGTTGGAGAGAAGCAGGTACACGTGAAATGTCTGTTGATGGATAATTGGTGAAGGCAGTTGAATTATCATTTGTTGAGCAACAGATAAAAGGGTTTAGAGTGAGAAAGGATTAAGACTTAGAGATTGTGTTATTACCTGGAGTAAGTGGATGGGCTGCTGTAGGAATAACTGGTGGAACTTGATGTCAAATAATCTGACCCACTATGGAAATTAAAGAAAATTGTGCAGTTGAATTATTTCAAATATTTGAAGTAGAAGAAATACTAAAGGAAATACTGAAAGTAGTTCAAGTTGAAATGAAAGTACTGAAAGTAAATGAGGTGTAAGTGTAACCACCACAATACGTTGAAATGACTGAAAGGAGCTGAAATGTCACTTGGGGTGTGAGTGAGAAATTAAGAGGGGAGTGTAAGTACTGAAGGGGGTTAAAATGTCAACAGATAGAGGTAATTGAAATGTCAGCTGATGTGCAATTGATGAAAGCAGTTGAGTTGTTATTTGAGGAGCAAAACATGAAAGCAGTTAAGAGTGAGAAAGGGTTTGGGTTTAAAGTTTGTGTTATTACCTGGAGTAAGTAGAGGGGCTGCTATAGGAATAACCAGTGGAGCTTGATCTCAAATAATCTGACCCACTTTGGAAAAGAGAAATATATAAATCAGCATCCCAGTCATATTTATTCAACAGTCTTATTTTTTTATCAGAAGTGTTTTTTGATTACCTGCTGACTGTATCTCTGGCATTATGCAAGGCCATCTCTGTTGCACTGACATATTCCTTCACGAACACAAACCCCCTGGAGCAGAGTAAGGCGAAGGAACGGGTGAGTTCACAGGCAACAATAGATATTAGTTGTCACTTTTACTTAAACGTTTTTTTTTTTTATTACTCACTTTTTGGTCTCAGGTTCTGAAGTTTGGACACGTCGGTCATCTTCTGTCACAGTCCTGGAATAGGTTTCATAACTGCAGAGAAGGTGCAGCAGCATTAGTCTCATCTTTCACTCACTAATGACAGCAGTGTGATGGGTTATACAGAAGGACTCCATCTGTCAAATGTAACTTGGAAGATAATCATTTTCTGCCATTGCTTGTTAATGGCATGCTGTTTAATGGGCAGTGATTTGACAAAAGGACATTTCTAATACGCATCATTAATCTGACATCTGGAGGCTGATAATTATGTGGAAGGAAATGAGGGCAAATTGAAAGACATTGAGAGAGTTGATCTTGTCATTTAACTTCAGTAACAGAGCTGAGACAGGAGACTGTCTAACCAGGCATCATACAGGAGTTGCAGGTAACTGTATTAAGAGAATACAGCTACATTCCCAAAGGGGTTGGCCTGATTCTCTCACCCATGAGCTAATACGACTTTTACAAACACAGAGACAAAAGCAGATCTAGTAGGTGAAAGTGTAAAAGAATCCCAGACTGTCTAAATGTTATATAATGTGTGTTTAATTTCAAACACATTTCATGAAATTAACATCCCGCTTTCATAATTCATCCCACTCAGGTAAATTTAACAAAAATTTGAAAATCAACAGACCAAATAGTAGAAAATAACATTCAGGAGAAAGCATTCTTGCATTATGCTGGGTTTGACATTAACAAGCTCATAAACTTACCGATCCACAACAGGCTTTGGATCACTGTGTGTCTCCCTGAAAAGCAAAGAATGCTGTATTAGACTTTCACTAAAAGCTGCAGGAGTCAATAAGCTGGACACTATCCAGTGAACAACAATTCTGTGTTTTTTATAAAGCTGATCTTTCGGACTCAGAGCTCCAGAGGCATCTGGATTTATTGACCAGGTGTGGTCTGTTTTCCAGTGTGCCACAGCACTGCCTCATCCTCAGCCTTCCCCCCCATGCATTGTAATTGTTAACACCATCCACACTTTCCTTTCCTTCTAATCTGAAAAGTTTTAAGAATTCTTCAAAGAAACTTCCAAACCTGATAGTTGTGGTGGTAGTTACTTTCTGTGTATCCTTGTGTCTACAAAACAGAGGACATTCCTGTATTATCCATTCTGACAGAACAGGTGGAACAGTTACAGTATTGAAGAAAAAAAAACAAGCTGAGAAGATTTGGATTATTCTCAGACTGAGACGTAAGGAATTTGTTTTAGCTTGCATTAAATTAAACGATGGACAGCCACTAAATTTTAAGGTGCTATAATTACATCCTGCTAAAATAAAACATGTGCGTTAATATGCATTTAATGAGCTCAAACACAACAGAGATACCTTTCCTCCTCCTCCTCCTCCTCCTCTCTTGTGGTGGTGATAGTATAGGCAGTGGGTGACGTCCACCTGGCCCATGGTGAGTCATTCTCTTTGGACCTTGAGCACAAACAAAGACTTTACATATATCATGGGATCAGGACAAATTTATTCTGCATACTGAAAAAGCTGGATCTGTTGTGAAGAGTTGTAACAAATATATATCTGACCTATTTTCATCAGCATCAGTGCACAATCACTTCTGGCTCAATGAGTAAATGCTGCGAAAGCCGAATTACTTCACTATAGTAAAAGGGAAGGGGGTTATGGGAATAAAAAGGAGCACAGAAGCTTTTAATAAAAAGATGACTTACTTTCTCTCAAACGTGATCAGCATCTGTTGATCTTCAGCTTGGTTTTTTGGTTCAGCTTCTTGGCTGAAAGGGGACACACATTGAAAGGCTTTTAGCATGTAATGGACATGGATGGGTGCACGCAGATGAATGAAACATAACAGGCTGCACGTTGTGTAAGTGTAAGAGTAAATCGAAGTGTGTCATCACCTCTCTTCTGTGTTAGTCTCCTGAAATGTGCTAGTTTCCCATGGGTCTGTCCACCGCAGAGTGCCTCGTCTGAAGAGCCGAATTTGAGAGCAAAAGAAAAAGAGAGAGAGAGACATTGTGGCAGATCAAGCAAATCAGACAATGGTAATGTGTGTTTTTTGAGAAACTGACTCCTTTAGGTCCACATTTTTCCTTTTCTCGCCATCTCATATTCATACTTTCATAGCATAGTTATGCAGTAGACCGAGTTTAACACTTAATGGTGTCACTGCTAATGGGGATGACTTTGTTTGCAGGGGATTTAAATAGATTACTGCTCATACTGTCATTATTACTTAAATATCGTTTGGTGCGTTTACTAAAACTAGTAAACATTCCATCAGATGCAGCTAAACAACCAAGAATTTTACCAGTTCAATCTTACTAAATTATACTTTATTTTATTCTCCTGGACTTGGATCTTTGTTCTTCTGTAAGTTGCTGACGTGCTGAACAAGAAAACAATTTATAATAATAATAAATCATATATATGAATAAGATGCACTGTAGCTGTTGATTGTGAACAATAATTATTGCAATAACTTAAAAAGTGAACCAGCTGTGGTAGCTTGGATATTATGTAGTAACCGGTAGTATCGGTGCTACAAACTGAGGTTACAATATAGAAAATGTGAAATTTGCATTATTGTACTGTACCTGTTGATGGAAGTATCTGTGAGGGGCTGGAGCAGGTCAGAGGAGCTGCAATAGAGAAAAGTGGCTCATAATCAGAAACTGCTGAATTATGCATGCTGAGATGCTATCTGGCTGGCTGGAAAACAGTCACAGCTCCAAACCAATATGATTACCTGTTAGGGGATGTGGTCCCTATCGGATATGGATCAAACGGATCAGCCGAGCTGAAAAACAATTTCACACTGATTTCACTCTCAATTGTCAGCATGGCCCATCTTGTGTCAGAGGAATTCTCATCACATTGACTCATAATGGAAAGATTTAATGCAGTTTGAATGGTAAACAGAAACATAGAGGAACCCAGGGCCAAACTCAATCAAAATCAGAATCTGGCTGTCTTTGACAAATGGAAAGACTATTCTGCTGCTGAGTGGCACAAATCAGTCCATTGAGGGTTTTCTTCATCTAAAATGAACTTATATTACAGACAATAACAATTATAGTCATTAATATTATAATGTGTATTATTTGCATTAAACTTGATTTTCTTATTTAACTAGAATTGGCATAAGAATCTTACAATTCAATCCCATGTTTTAAGCAAATATTATGTAATTCTCAGTTTTATACACAATTATTGTTATATACACGCACTGACACAAACATATTTAAATTAATTTTAAAATCTTAGCCCATATGTGAAGTGGCAGTAAAGAAACTACCTGGATTTAGTAACTCTGGTTGTCACAGTTGAGCTCCAGGGATCTGCGCTGGCCTCTTCTCTGCACAGAGGCGAGACGGAAAAGTAAGGACAGTGTTACAGATTAATGGCACGATGGGAAGAGAAAACAGGGCAAGTAAAGGTTAGTGTGGTTCTTCTCATTCACTATTTACAATGCCAGTCCATTAGACAAACTTGAATCCACTGAACTATTTAGCAAGCAGAAAAACAATCTGAATATAGAACAGACTTCTTCTGTGTGTATTACCCTACCTTTTCTCAGTAATGATCACAGTTTTGGTGGTTCCAATGACTGTTTCTGTGTGGCTGGTGGGCAGAAAAACACAGCATAGTTGCAGGCATAGTTAGTATTAATCATTACAAGGCATATATGAATAGAATGCATTTCTTAGCAGGAACAGCTCTGCATAGATAGATAATTGTTTAAGAGCAGCCTGTCATCTCTTTCTACCTTTGTGTTTCTTTGGCTGTCTCATCTGTCTGCTTCCCCTCCTTTCGCTGCGTGCTGAGGCTGGCGGAGACAAAACAAAGCCACAATACTAATCAGTACAGAACATTCTCTTCTATTTCCAGACACACGACAGATAAGACATGGCTTTCTGTTTCAAAGTATTACTCAGATTGCTTCAGGAATCTGCGACTTTGTTTCTATCTAACGGAGCAGGGGTTAAAATAGAATGCTGGAAGGAGAGGAGCCCTGATTTATGGATCAAACTTAAGGCGGATGGGGTTTATTAAAAATCATACACCTCAGGGAGCAGGGATTCTTAGCCTCTTCATCTGTAGTGATAAGAATTAATAGTACAGAAAGAGAGGGAGATGGGGAGTAGAGGCCTTCACATGTTGGTCTCTGTGCTACATGGATGTCTGTGCATTAATTGCAATAGCATCATTAGCCAGTAGACCCAGGGTTCCCACTGGTCTTTGCTGTGTCTGCCTCACTAAAGAAATCAATATAAATGTCAAATAAAGAGCAGAATTTGTGTGCAACTGCCTTGAAACTGTTCAAACTGTATTTCCAAATAGGATAAGTCACGTTAAGGTAATTTTTTGGCTTGCTACTGACAAGAGAGATATTGATATTGATGAAAGGATAATTCTTTGAATGACTTTATTTGTGGTTTGGGAAGGAAGAAGCTCTTCCCTTACCTGTTTAGTTCACTAGGCAGATCCTGACTCCAGCGTCCTGGACTGGGGGGAACAGGCTCTGGTGACTTTTTTAGACTGCGAAGACGGAAAAAGGAGAAGAACAGGGAAGGTGATGAACAAAGACAGATTTAGGAATGAGAGATTTCAAAACAAGAACAGGCCAATTGAGGTAGAGGAAAGGGACATCATTAGAAGTCCACCAGTGCCACCTCATGGGTGATATTGGAAGAATTTCTTCTGTGAGGACTTTAATTACACAATCAATAAGAATGTATTTTTAACAAACCCATCATTGAGAGCCAGGAGATCGTCTGTTAACAGATCATAGTTGCTGAGCACTGAAGCTGGCTTCTTTCCAACACTGCAGACAATAATAAGGAGAAAAAAATCACTGCACCTGTTTTGGCACATATGCACATCTCTCTATATCTTGTTTTATGTTTCAAAGTGCCACATTTAATCAAGTCTAATTTGGATCGCTCTCTTGTGATAGGCACCTGGAGGTGGAGGATTGTGATTACTTTGAAGTGAACACAGTGGCTGTATAGCCACTATCTTGCTATGACATGAATGAAGAGGTTTGTATACCTGTCCTGTTTGGTGTGACTGTCCGCTGAGCCAACTTTTTCCTTTGTCAGTACTGGTTTGTCATCTTTAAAGCTAGAAAGGAAATAAATTGCTATCAGGTGGAATGTTGTTAAGGCTAGAGGCACTAATGTGTTAGTGCTATAGTAATATTTTTGTCCATTTCGGTTGATGCTACTTTCAGATTTTTTTTTTTTAAGTACCTGGTTGAACTTCTGCCAAAAGGAATGAGTGTGTCGTACAAGGCAGCGAGGGTGCTATCAGCAGAGCTGTGAAAATAGAAGAAAAAGCATATAGCATTCTAGGGGAGCTTTTAATCACACATGTAAACAGGATTAAAGTAAACATACAAAAGAAATACAGAAAGAAAACTACATCTAAAACTCATTTAAAACACTGCCGGAAAATTATGTCATTCAACTAAAATAAAAATATTAATAATAAAAATAAAATTGCCTGATAATGTAAAGGTACAAAAGAAAAAATCTGCAATTGTATAGTACTGTAAAGCTGTCAATGCGGATGTTGTGTAAAAATATGTCTAAGTTTCAATGTGTTTGTTCTGATCTATGATATGAAGTCTGTAATAGTAACTGAACGAAAAGTGAAGCATTTCCTCTACAATGTAAAGTATAAAGTAGTAATACCCAAGTAAAGTATAATTAGTGGAAATCTGACCTTGGCATTTTAGATTCTGGCTCTGGTTTAGGTTCTGTCTTCACTGTGATCACTGTTACTCCAGACACCGGAGCAGCTGTTTTTGGGTCAGTTGAAGTCGGCGCAGGGGACACAGGGGCAACTGTTTTTGGGTCAGTTGAAGTTGGGGCAACTGTTTTTGGGGCAGTTGAAGTTGGGGCAGTGGACACTGGGGCAACTGTTTTTGGGTCAGTTGAAGTTGGGGCAGTGGACACTGGGGCAACAGGTTTTGGGTCAGTTGAAGTTGGGGCAACTGTTTTTGGGTCAGTTGAAGTTGGGGCAGTGGACACTGGAGCAGCTGTTTTGGGGTCAGTTGAAGTCGGGGCAGGTGACACCGGGGCAACTGTTTTTGGGGCAGTTGAAGTCGGGGCAGTGGACACCGGGGAGGTTGAAGTTGGGACAGTGGACACTGGGGCAACTGTTTTTGGGTCAGTTGAAGTCAAGGGAGTGGACGCTGGGGAAACTGTTTTTGGATCAGTTGATGTTGGGGCAGGAGACACTGGGGCAACTTTTTTCGGATCAGTTGAAGTCGGGGCAATTGTTTTTGAGCCAGTTGAAGTTTGGGCAGTGGACACCGGGGCGGTTGAAGTTGGGACAGTGGACACCGAGGAAACTGTTTTTGGGTCAGTTGAAGTTGGGGCAACTAATTTTGGGTCATCTGAAGTCGGGGCAGTGGACACCAAGGCAACTATTTCTGGGTCAGTTGAAGCCAAGGGAGTGGACACCGAGGCAACTGTTTTTGGAGCAGTTGAAGTCGGGATAGTGGACACCGGGGCAACTGTTTTTGGGGCAGTTGAGGTGGGGACAGTGGACATCGGGGCAACTGTTTTTGGGGCAGTTGAAGTCAGGACAGTGGACACCGGTGCAACTGTTTTTGGGTCAGTTGAAGTCGGGGCAGTGAACACCGGGGCAACTGTTTTTGGAGCAGTTGAAGTCGGGACAGTGGACACCGGGGCAACTGTTTTTGGGGCAGTTGAAGTCGGGACAGTGGACACCGGGGCAACTGTTTTTGGGGCAGTTGAAGTCAAGGGAGTGGACACTGGGGAAGCTGTTTTTGGGTCAGTTAAAGTTGGGGCAGTGGACACCGGGGCAACTGTTTTTGGGTCAGTTGAAGTTGGGGCAACTGTTTTTGGGTCAGTTGAA
>JAUYWH010000002.1:8514017-8534432 GCA_034779795.1 Ctenopoma multispine
GTTGAAGTCGGGGCAGTGGACACCGGGGCAACTGTTTTTGGGTCAGCTGAAGTCGGGGCAGTGGACACTGGGCCAACAGTTTTTGGGGCAGTTGAAGTCGGGGCAGTGGACACAGGGGCAACAGCTTTTGGGGCAGTTGAAGTCGGGGCAGTGGACACCGGGGCAACTGTTTTTGGGTCAGTTGAGGTCGGGACAGTGGACACCGGAGCAACTGTTTTTGGGAGAGTTGAATTCGGAGCAACTGTTTTTGGGTCAGTTGAAGTTGGGGCAACTAATTTTGGGTCATCTGAAGTCGGGGCAGTGGACACCAGGGCAACTGTTTTTGGATCAGTTGAAGTCGGGATAGTGGACACTGGGCCAAGGGTTTTTGGGTCAGTTAAAGTCGGGGCAGTGGACACCGGGTCAACTGTTTTTGGGGCAGTTGAAGTCGGGGCAGTGGACACCGGGGCAACTGTTTTTGGGTCAGCTGAAGTCGGGGCAGTGGACACTGGGCCAACGGTTTTTGGGGCAGTTGAAGTCGGGATAGTGGACACAGGGGCAACAGCTTTTGGGGTGGTTGAAGTCCGGGCAGTGGACACAGGGGCAACAGCTTTTGGGGCAGTTGAAGTCGGGGCAGTGGACACAGGGGCAACTGTTTTTGGGTCAGTTGAAGTCGGGGCAGTGGACACAGGGGCAACTGTTTTTGGGTCAGTTGAAGTCGGGGCAGTGGACACTGGAGCAGCTGTTTTTGGGTCAGCTGAAGTCGGGGCAGGAGACACCGTAGCAGCTGTTTTTGGGGCAGTGGACACCGGGACAGCTGTTTTTGGGGCAGTTGAAGTTGGGGCAGTGGACACCGGGGCAACTGTTTTTGGATCAGTTGAGGTCGGGACAGTGGACACAGGAGCAGCTGATTTTGGGTCAACTGAGATCAGGGCAGGGGACACCAAAACATCTGTTTTCACATCAGTTTTAGTCGGCGGAGTGGACACCGGAGAAGCTGATTTAGAATCAGTTGAAGTTGAGGCAGGAGACACTGGAGCAGCTGTTTTTGGGTCAGCTGAAGTCGGGGCAGGAGACACCGAAGTAGCTGTTTTTGGGGCAGTGGACACCGGGGCAACTGTTTTTGGATCAGTGGAAGTCGGGGCAGTGGACACCGGGGCAACTGTTTTTGGATCAGTTGTAGTTGGGGCAGGAGACACCGGAGCAGCTGTTTTTGGGGCAGTCGAAGTCGGGGCAGTGGACACCGGGGCAACTGTTTTTGGATCAGTTGAAGTCGGGGCAGTGGATACCGGTGCAGCTGTTTTTGAATCAGTTGAAGTCGGGGCAGGAGACACCGGAGCAGCTGTTTTTGGGGCAGTTAAAGTCGGGACAGTGGACACCGGGGCAACTGTTTTTGGATCAGTTGAAGTCGGGGCAGTGGATACCAGTGCAGCTGTTTTTGGATCAGTTGAAGTTGGGGCAGGTGACACTGGAGCAGCTTTTTTGGGGGCAGTTGAAGTTGGGGCAGGAGACACTGGAGCAGCTGTTTTTGGGTCAGTTGAAGTTGGGGCAGGAGACACCGGGGCAACTGTTTTTGGATCAGTTGAAGTCTTAGCAGGAGTCACTGGAGTAGTTGATTTTGGGTCAGATGAAGACAGGGCAGGAGACACTGGTGTTGTTGGTTTTGGGACAGGTGATTTAGGAGTGGATGAAGCTGGGATGAGTTTAAACAGCGGCTTGTCAAGTTGATCAGAAATATCAGATTTCTCTTTTCCTTTGTCTGCAACAAACACTGGCACAGGGTCTTCTTTTACAAGCTTTGAAGCGTCGGGCTCATCAACAGATGTTTTCACACTGGTGTTGACTCTGTAGACCACCCAAAAAAAGTTAATGAAGGATATAATTGAAATAAAAGGAAATGAAATCACTTGTTGCACTGGGAAATAGAAACATGGTTTTACCTTGATGTGGGCTTAGGGACAGAGACAACAGATGTAAGAGGGACGACAGGGGAGTCAGGCAGTGTGTTAGCAGGTGCAGGAGTTGTAACACTTTCATCATCATCAGTAATCTCCACCCTGCATGTTTAGAAGAAAGCACACATGTACACAAAACATGTGTTGTTGGTTGTACACACATTAACACACATTAGAGAGATATTTTAACATTTTGATTCATAGGTATTTTTCTTTTTTGGCTTTTTGTCAGATCTATTATGAGGAGAATTTACCTTTTAGCCACAAACGATGATCTGCTGACCAGTGAGGTTTCAGGGTCAGGTTCTTTAGACCTGACACAAGACAAAACACAGCTTAAACATACCTCCATAAAATCACTTAAATAATCCTGTGAATGAAAATCGCAGTTTCACAATGGGTAGTAGGCTTTTGGAATATGTATCTCACTTGTATCACCTGTGATTTAATAATTTCAGAAACAGCATTTACAGACAGATTAGCATTGAGAGGGCGACATACTTACTCATATTTCTTAGCAGCAGAGAGCACATAAGACCGTTGCCTGGCTGGAGCTCTCTTCAGGACATTGTTGGCTGCGTCCGTCCTGTGAGATAAGTCATTATATTATTTATGTAATCTCTTTTCTGGGTGTGTGACTTCACGATGGATGGTGCCCTTTGAGACTGGAGAGTCTTACCGTTTCTCTTGCTCCTCAAGGCTGAGGCCGCGATCCAGACTGTCAGAAGTGGACTTTCTAGTGTGAGGGGCTCTAAAGAACAGAACAAACACAGACCTCATGAAAATCAATTCTTACTCAGCTGACAGCTTTTAAGTAGAAATCTGATTTGCATGTACTCACATTTTCTTATAGCTCTCTGAAGGTTTTTTGAATGGTGTTCCACTAGAAAAAAATATAATATTAATGTGACAAAGTCGATCAGCTGATGAGAGTTAACTCTGCTTATTTAAGTACTGTAAGAGAAGTTCTTACCTAACGCCATTAGATGGTGTTGGGGAAGCAGGCTTGTTGTCTAGTTTAGTGAAAACACCTCTGAATATAAAATGAAAAGTCAGTAAAAATACTTTTTAACTATGTAAACCTTTGATTTAGGTTTCTAGTTTCATGTGGGATAACTAACTGTGCTAGAAAGTGATCCAGATGCTTGCTGTTGCAACTGTAAAAAGTTCTGTACTAAAATAAAATGACTCCAGACTGAGGTGTTCATTACTGAATAAGTTGGAAGTCCTACCTGATCAGGTATCCTGGTGTTGGTGTTCTAGGTTCAAAACAAAGACTTGTTATCACAACAGTCATGTATTGTGAAAGTCTTAAAATGCTATAGTAGATAACTGTGTCACATCTGTATCCCAACCTGTGTTTACCTGTCAGACTGGGTAGGTGGCATAGTGGGTTGCGTTGGTGAAGACACTGGACTGGTCACATCAGGTGCTTCACTCAGACGACTGGCTCTTACTTCTGCTAACCTGCATGGACAAACATGAACTTTTTTTTGTCTATTCTCAGGTAACTGAGTAATGGATGAACTCAGAACCTTATGTAAACATAATTTACCAGGGTTTCTCCTGCTCGGTTTCAGCCTGAGGTTCATTGCGAGCTTGCAACCAGCTGGCATCTCCCTTCAGTTTGGTCCGTACTTTGGTGGTACGAAGCACTGATGCTCTGTCCGCCTCTGAGACACAAACATGTGCATATCACATACCCACACACCAGCTAAGATCACAACATAATGATCATGCCTGTGTGATAGTATCATTAACCACTTTACTCCTGGAGTAAACCAGTGCAATGAATGTGCTGCTGATGCAGCACAGTACAGAGACATACCCCCTGCTTTTAATGGAGGAAACCTGTCATCTGACATTCAGATAAGATCAGTCAGCCTGCTCACCTTTTGACATGCTTGTTGTAAAGGTTTCTCTCCTTTCTTCTGTTACACTCACAGGCCACCTAAAAACATATTGGTACTACATTAACAGAAATGACTGTGATTTTAAAAGCATATTGCAATTTATTATGACACAATGAGTTTTAAAATGTTCTTTCCCCTAACTATGTTCCCTCCCAATAAGGAACATGTGTTCTTTAAAGCATTTGTCAGTCTCATCATTTAGACACGTAGTTCTTCCTGTTCCACCACTTTCCAAAAGATACTGCTATTTACTAAATCAGAATGGATGACTTGACACATACACAAACATATGTGTATATCTTAGGTATATATAAACCATTGTCTACAAAACACACACACGCAGAATGATTTGCGTGACTGGGAAAATACTGTTTCCTTTCACACATTTCCACATTAGTTAAATCCTCAGTTATTGCTGATCCAAAATGAACTGCTTAAAGGCACACCCGCTTCCTCTGGGAACTTAAGAAGAAAAAGGAAATACTAATGAAACACTGACGAGTGTTCCCTTATCTGAAAGAAGGCGCAGACTAAAGCTTATGCAAAATTGTGGAGTACTGCCAAATTCAAAATGCAAATATAACTTGTAGAACTCCTTGGGGCTGTGAATTCAGTGCTTCTAAAGAACATCCCCACAATATCTCTTGAGGATATTGTCCTCTTGAGGATATTGTCCCAAATATTGATGACAGAACAAATACACTGAGGGCTCAGAAAGCATGTTTATCTTAGGTTCAACACACCAGTCCACACAAGATGAATTAATGATTAATGGAGAGCAATAGCATTTAGGCAAGAAGCAGGATCAAATACTCTACTGACAAGCAACCATGCCAGAGAAACACCCATAAAAATGACAAGGTAAACTCAATCATCAGTTGACACTTAACAACTGATGATCGTTAAAAACTTTCTATTCTTAAAACTGGTAATTACAGAAGCCTCACATGTAGAAAGTAACTTGTCACTTGAAAGTAATTTGCCAAATCATGCTGAGAATAACACAAACACCTACCTGCTATCAGCAGCTGAACAGCGTCCACTCAGCTCAGTCTAGGGTGTGTGACAGTGTGTCCCACTGAGTGTGACTGGTGTAAGCAGAGGTAAGCAGAGGGAAGTCTTTCTCTGTCCAACAGGTATCTCTGTGGAACAGGTGCGGGCGTGAGCATTAACATGCCCAGCCAGTTAAGGAAACTTGGCTTGGGGTGGAGCAATATGTGTGTGTGTGTGTGTGTTGTGCGTAATAGACGTTGCTAAGAAAGCATTTTTGTTTACTACATCTGTGCTTTGTTGGGAGTCAGCAAGCACATACCTGCCATACAGGTGGCTGACAATCAGTTCTGAGAACGAGTGAGGCAAAGGGACGGGGGCGACGACAAGGTGCACAGCATGGCATACATAAATAAAGTGACTAGCAGCCACATTTCCTGTGGGAATGTTCCTCTCGTGCTTGCTTGGGTAGGAAAACCCAGTAGGCACACACATCATTACAAATGAGATCAAGAACAACACACGCAAGTGAACCGAGGCAACAAACAGAAACAGTGCTTCACACACCAGTAGAAATCATATAAAGGCCAATCTTCAATCAATTGTGTGACTGATAAACAGAACATGTGCTCAGTTTGAGTGACTGTTTCTATGTTTGTACAAGAGAAAGAAAAATGATTAATCAGTGTTCCTGGAATTGTCCAACAATGTCTACAACAAACGGCAACAGTGTGCTTTCAAGCAACTGGCCACAGTAAGGACTGAAAACACAGCAGGGAAATCAACCTACCCCTGTTTCTGTATATATAAAAAAAAACTATCTCACACATGCTGTGCATATGTATATAAAACCTTTTCACATCAAAAAAGGCTGTGAATAGATTTCACAGCATAGACAGAGATAATGAGAAAGGAAATTAGCAAGTCTGAGAGCCAAAGTTTCACTCTGGCGAGCACATTTGGCAAGTGCAAATGCTCAAACTGGATTCCTCCCCCTCTTCCTCCTCAACAAGAAACCAGTCAGACGGCCTTGCCTGGTGGCTCTGACTCGAGCAGTGAATCATTAGGGTGCTGCTGGCGCAAAATTAAAACGAGAATGCAAAGTATCTGAATGAAACTCCCACCTTGTTGTAACCACACCAAGACATGGAATGACAATAATTCTTCACTGAGAAAAGACAAAGCTCTTCATTTACACTGTGAAAATTAGATACTCTAGTTTCTACAGCATCATCAGTTTTAAAACTTTATATAAAGCCATTATCGCAGCGAAAGAATGATAGATGGAATGTGGAAATGTGGAAAACTATGCATTTTCATTGCCCATCCCATTCTTGTATTTAGTGACTGTGCTTGAATTGTATCTAGTAGTTTCACTAAATCATAGACCCATCCGATTTATAGTATCTCATACCAGCATGGAAGAGTAAAGACAGACTGTGTATGGAGCTTGCACAATGTGCATGAATTATGCATCTATGAAACTACAGAACATGAACAAAGAACTGTTGATATCAGACATTAGTACAATATGAATGGAACGTGAAGGCTGTGTTGAAACAATGCTCACATGCCCACAAGTACAGTCAAACAATTTAAATCATTCTTCCTGGTTATACTAGCCATTAAAAGAATGCAAGTCTAATGTAAGAGTTGGCTTGAGTTTAAATACCATCTTAAAATATGTTTACACTGGAATCCTATTAAGAAATAAGATCTGTATGAACATGTGCAACAATCAGCCAAAAAGCATTCCGGTGTACTGTACAAATGATTATATGAAAACTGTTGAAGGACAAACTTGAAAATGTGAACCTGCATTTTAAAATATGGCAACTTCCAATATTTTAGGATGGTTTTCAAGAATATTTTGAAACCTGCCTAAATTCAGGCAACAATCACTGAACCATTGTTGAGATTTTCCACTTTAATATATTTATTATAAGGCCCGGCTTACAATCAGTGATCATGTTTTTCTCGATGAACTTCAGGAGATTCAGGATAGGGAAATTCCCCAAACTTTTGACACAAAGGTGAAAACATGCAGTTGTCTAAATGAGCACTGCATGTGCAGTGCATTAAGATTTTTCTAGTGTTGTGTCAAGGGAACTGTTGTTTAGTGGAATGTATTAAGGCATATGGACATAAACAGCAGCATCTCATTGTATGTACAGCACATTCATAAATCTTTGTAGTTTTCACAGTGTAGAATCTAAAATAAATTCTCATTTTAGTGTTTACTAAGTGCATTTAAACTTTTGAAATAGCAGACTACAATTTATCAAGCAAAACCAGGACCGCCTGCTGCCATCTGCTGGTGAAAATTGAGCATAAACGATGAAAAGAGCACAAACACTGCATTAAAGGGTTTGCATAAAAATTAACTCTCCGTTTCCATAGTTTGAATTGTCCTTTCAATCTGACTTGATCATTCTCATCTCAAACGTTTATATTTTCATCTTTTTCCTACTGCCCCATCAAGACCCTTGACGAAGATGAGGGTAGCTCTGCACTGTGCGGGTGATCCCTTCCTTCAGGCTGACTATAGGTTTGTAGCCCATGTCCTGTTTGGCACGTTCACAGCTATAATAGTGGTGCGTTCCAGCCAGAGCCACTCTCATTGGAGTAAACGTAGGTTTGAAAGACACAAGAGGACGCAGGATCAGGGCCAGCAGCCAGAGGAGTAGGGCCAGTCCATAGACAAGAATGTAGGGGAGGTGGTAGCGTGGAGGATCATATCCCAGACCTACCAGTACCTCAGACATGAAGTCCCAAAATCTAACTGGCTCATCATTGGTGATGTGGTATGGCTGACAAGTAAAAACAGAGAATATAAGACCAAATAAAAAATCTTGAACAGACAACAGAAATAAATACAGATGTATGCATGTTCAGAATCCCTTAGACCTTCTCAATCATGAGGCTCTGCTTTAGATTTTATTCTCACTCACTTTTCCACATATGGGAGAGTCAGGTCTTAGATGTTCAGCAGCCATGATGTGTCCATAAACTACATTCTCCACAAAAGTGAAATCCACCAGGTTGGTTCCATCACTACAGCAAATAAAATAAAGTGAAAAACATATGAGCACAAAGGAGCAACATAGCATTGCTATAGCTATTGGTTGGCTTAGCAACTATCTCACTCAACTATTAATTTTAACTTTTCAAATGGCAGGAGAGTAGTGGAGAGGCTGGTGAATGATTGAAGTGGGAGAAGAACACATAAGTGAGTTAATAAGACACTTGAAATAATAAAAACCGGTAAAGTAAAATCACTGATTTGTTAAAAAATATATATATTTGGCCAGGATAGAAAGGAACCTTGATGATACGCTGGAGCTACTACCTGTGAACCAGGAACTGATGAAAACTCAAAATCAAACTGAGATTTCGCTAATGACTAAGATTCCAGCCTTGGAACGCAGCCTATAGTTCCACAGTATGTTGTGCAACACACCTGGTGTGTCGTTCAGTAGTTTTTGTAATAATTTAATACCATTGTTTAGCCAATATTTTCTTTAATATATGCATTTAAAGAACACCATTTCCCATGAGCCCTAGGCATTCGCAGGATAAACATCCTGGACAGAAAAGGCAAGTCCATACTGGACAGGCCCCTAGCATTTCAGTATATCATAATCATGATTTTGAAATTTATATGTAAACAATGCCAATGTTTTTGATCATTTTAATATGGCTGGGTGGTTAATGACTTTAAAGCCATTGACAATCATGATGGTTTTATATATCAACTGGTAAAACAAGTTAGCAACACTAACACAGAAGTTATTGGAATAAACATGAAAACAATATTTGTGTCCAAAGTAAGAGTCTTTTTTTATTTCTCGTAGTAAATAACAGTAGATACATTTATATCCTTCATCCCCTATGACTTACCCAATAATATACTTCATCTTCCCCCTGCGAGCTGTGTCGACAAGGATAGGAACCAGCTGTGGGTCCCGAGGCCCAAAGATGCCATGAGGCCGGATGGCAACTGTGAGGAAGCCCTTCTCTTTGTCACATGCCTTGAGAACCAACTAAAATAAAAAGGCAGGTTTTAGTGTTATAATGTCTCATGTCTCAGTGGTGCTCTGATCATTTCCCTCCCTACTCTCTTGACAGGTGTGACAGAATGTGGAAAACACAGGGCACTCGTCATGATGAGCTGGAACCAGTGTTTGCATCTGCTTCACTGACTACATGACAGGGTTAACACAGACAGACTCACAATAACAATCATGTGGGAAAGGAGGGCCTTACAAAAAAACCACATGCAAACTCCATTAACAAATAACTCAAATAATATTGTTCTGAACACAGATCACCAAACGCTGGGAAACACTAATGAAACCATTAGACAGAAGTTGAAAATATGACTCTCCTACCTTCTCTTGTTCAATCTTAGTCTTTGTGTAGTAGTCAATGGGCTTCTTGGCATATGGCAGATCCTCTCTTCCATTCTTAATGTCTGTCCCTTCAAACACCACACTGGCACTGCTGGTGAGGACCAATTTCTGTCCAGAACAAACGGTTTAAACACCTTTTCTACATGTTTCATCACTGAACAGTCAGTTACACAATGAAAAGCACAGTCTTTCATCCCCCTGGATGCATAACATGCTGCCCCACCTCCACTCCAGCCTCGATGCAGGCCTGAACAACGGTGCGTGTGCCCTGAATGTTGACCCTCTCAAACAGTGCCCGGTTATCACTGCCAGGGGCTGGAGAGGCACAATGGAAGACAAGGGACACATCCTTCAGAGCTGGCAACAAAGCCTGGGGTAAAACGACACAGACACATCAGAGCAGTTGACAGTTGCATCAAAAGAGTATGTGGTCCAGGCAAGAGCAACTCTCTAAAGTCTTTCAGATCGACATTTAGTAAAACATATTCATTTACAATTGGATACAAGTGTTCATGTGCTATTCTACTGCTAGTATCTCTTCTGGATTAACGCACATCAGAAATTGCGATAACACCCTCAGATCAATTAGTTTAGAATAAATATGGCAGCAAAGTCTACATAAGTCACTTAACCCAGTTTGAACAGATTCATCAAACTCAAATTACACAAAGAGCTGCAGACTGACTTGCACATCTTTAGTATCTACCTTGTGCATAATAATTATTATTATTAGTGGTAGTATTATTCTTTATTGTGATTTTTTTTATGCTGCTCTAACAACAGAATTTCAACTTCAATTTCCCATTTGTACTAGTGGTCCAAACTCGTGTCTTGTTTAAGCACATATCCTCCAAAGCCAACTGGGAAAATGTTATTTATAATCTTGATGTGCAAAAGTCCAGCACAAACTAGCAAGAGGGGCCTTTAAAATGATGGAGATATGGGCGCATAGAAGTCACCATTTTTGAGACAAACTGACCACACCAGCAAATTGCCCCTGCAGCACAACAGCGCCACCGGATCCACTCACCACACAGGTCAAACATCGTGCAGTGTTTTGTTTTGTTTTAATTTGTCACGCATCTGTATGTCTGTATGCCTACAGCTGTCTCACCTGTTTGTCGCAGAGGTCTCCCTGGTGGTAGGTGACACCAGGTAAGTCAGGGTTCTGACAGATGTCAAACACAGAAACAGAGTAGCCTCGTTCCAGTAGTTTCTCCACCAGGTGCCTGCCCAGGAAACCAGATCCCCCGATGACCGTGCATCTTTTATTACGCTGTATGCGGTGCAGAAAGCGGTTAATAGTATATTTGAAGCAAAACAACAGCTACAGCATCGTGTAGGTTTAAACAGATTCACACGAAAATGTTTTAACTCACGTGTCGAACACGCGTGGCCATAATGAATGAAAAGTAACCAACAGGTGAACGAAGTATCAAGACTCGACAGGAACTCTGGTGAAAATATTTGTCATAACAAGCAGAACAGCGAGAAGAAAAGTGTTCCTAAAAACCTAATGCACTACGTGTTAGAGTGACAATCTTTAGCTGAAGGAAATTATTTACCTGCAGCCAACGCGTGCAAACCGTGAACCGTATGAATCAGCTGAGCGAGAGGTCATCTGTGATTGGTCGAGCTAAGTCTCGACAGGAAGGTGGCGTTTACGAAGAGCCAATGAAATTCAGAATACGTCAAAGAACGCCACGGTTTCAACCAATCGTAGGTCACATCGCTGATTCTGTTCTCCTCCCTGCTCAAAGACCACGCCCACCTGCTGTGCTAACGTCCACGGAGTCAGTGTAAAACCTATGAATCTAACATTAATGTCAACATTAATATTACTGTTAACCCTATTTCAAAAAGACTCTGTTACTATATGATCATTGTCATGTTACTTTCAGATTAACTTTTCTTTTTCTTCTTCTTATTATGTTTTTATATATTCTTCTTACTTATTTGTATATTTCATTGTCATTATTGTCAAAGTTATTCAAATGTACTGTCTTCGCTCACACAAAGCAGGCTTTAAAACCTGACACTAGAGGGTGTATTGAGGCTGTATTGATTTCACAGTAACACAAGCACATGCACATTGATATATTACAATTTGTGAATATGACATATTTTGCATATGACACAAAATCGTATGCTAACTATTCTTCATCTTTAACACCATCATCTGCTTTGTATTTTCTGATCGTGTCTTGCGCCCCGTGATTTTCAGCAACCAATCATCTTTTTGCCCGACTGGTGTGCTTGTTTTCCACACCCTGTTGTGCCTCTTCATTTGCTGCTTCGTTTACTGACCCTACTCGTCAGTATAGGAAGAGATTACCTCTTGGCGGAGACGGTACTGAAATCAAACATCTAGACTCCATGACAGTAGGTGCTGGCCAGAAAAAAAAAAAACCTGCACGCTGTTCGTTAGAAACGTTCGTTTTCTGCACATAGTAATAGGTGTCCCTGCGTAAATAGGAGGCGTTAAATGACTGAATTATAATACTTGTTATTAAACGAGTTAATGCGAGCGACTGATGTAAAACAGGAAGCGATTTATCATCTCCTCCTCTAGATGATAAGGAGGCTGCCTAAACCAGAGGAAAACATTCATTGCTTAAGCGTCCAGTTCGTTTTTGTCAATCAAATATAGAGCAAGTGATGGTGAGTATTATGATTTTGTAATAAAGGGTTGATTTTGAACTGCAGGTGATACATTTTTACAGTTTTCCTTATTTTTGTTAGTTGTTGTTCTTTATTTAATTTTAAAGGAAATAATTTTGCCCCCCCCCCCCCCCCAGGAAATATCTCAGACGTCATCATAGATGTGGTTCTTGCTATTAATACCATTTTGAAGTAAGTTTTAGTTCTGGTTCCTCTTTTGTGTGCTCCACCAGGCGACCAGTGCCAAGAGACCATCCATGCAAGGTCCAATAGCACCACCTCGCAAGAAGACAGCCCCCAAGCCAGAACCGACTGAGGATCAGAAGCAGGAGATCAGGGAGGCATTTGAGCTGTTTGACACCGATGGTTCTGGATTCATCGATGTCAAAGAGCTAAAGGTACAAGGGGCTCAAACACGGATCACGATCAACACGCCTCAGAAAGTTGCTTCCCTGCTCTGTGACATTTGATCATTTTCTCCAGGTCGCGATGAGAGCTCTGGGGTTTGAACCAAAGAAAGAGGAGATCAAGAAGATGATTGGTGAAGTGGATAAGGATGGCTCAGGGAAGATCTCTTTTACTGACTTCCTTGCTGTCATGACACAGAAAATGGTAGATATATATATGTATATACATACTTTATATTTCACTTTAGCTTTAGAGTTTCTGGATTTGTTTTACAGATTTTAATTCCTTTAACTAGTTTTAGAGCCCACAACATTAGCTCCGCTATGTCAGCATCATTTAGACTTCCCATAGACTTTTCAGTGGTACACAAACTCTGGTCACATTTCTTAGACTTTCTGATGTATTTATGATTTCAATTGTCTGTGGTTTGTAAGAACTACACAACCACTGACAAATGACAGTTTGTGGTTAAACCATATCATCTTCTCTCCAATTTAGACAGAGAAGGACTCAAAAGAGGAGATCCTGAAAGCTTTCCGCCTGTTTGATGATGATGAGACGGGCAAGATCTCATTCAAGAATCTGAAGAGAGTAGCCAAAGAGCTGGGAGAGAACCTCACAGATGAAGAGCTGCAGGTATGTGGCATGTGATTATAGGATAAAACAATATTCACGTATTAACAACAACCCCACGCACAATAAAAGCAGATTATTGTAACTCGCAGGTTGGATGTCTTTGAAAAGTCAAAGGTCATGACTGCAGTTTGAAATGTTTGCACAACATTTCTATATGAATGCTGTCAGTAGCTTAATTTGTTTGCTCCATCCCGTCCATCCTTCTTTTCATTTCCTGTTTTATTGTGTGTTTCTGAAGGAAATGATAGAAGAAGCAGACAGGGATGGGGATGGAGAGGTGAACCAGCAGGAGTTCCTGCGCATTATGAAGAAAACCTGCCTGTATTGAAAGAGGTGCACAACATTGTGGTTTCTGATACAACATCAAGGGGTTTTACATGTAATGCTGCTCACATGCCTCGTTCTATCTCAAAACGTCCCTTTAATTTTATTATGTGGTGCCATAGATTTTCAGTTATAATGAGAAAGGTTCGGTCACATATTACCTGACAACTGAAGTCGGGTCAAATGCTTCTTTCTTTGTAACGCTGCATACTTTATGTAATGATAATATTGATATTAATATGTAAGACATTTCTCAGTATCTGCATCGATATGGTGACAAACACTGTACACTCCACGGCTTTGTTTGCTAGTAGATTCTGTGCATTATGTTATATCAATCTCTGAGGTTTGTATTTCATCTTTTAAATACACATATACTGGTTTTCCATAAAATCCTGTAACGTGAGCTGTTGGTTTACCACTGATAACTGGAGTGCTGTCTCACCTCAGTTTCTACCTGTTGATCTATGCCTGTGCCTCTTTTAAAGGGTGATCATCACAATCAGGGGAAGCTGTCTCACATCTTCCTTGCTCACAAGTCCCACTATCTTTAAAATATGACTGATTATATTATTACTGTAGCATTAAGCATTTATTCTTCTGTTGTGTATATTTACTCCTCTGTATTATTGAACATTTTGTATATGATGCTGATTGAAGAATATATGAGTGTTTACCATACAAATTAAACATCCTGAAGCAGTTTGTTCAGTACTTTTTATTTTAAACAAGTCAGATATCAGCATTTGAACCTTGAGCTTTTTTTCTGCTTTTAGCTCTGCTGCTACTTTACCATAGCACAGTGATTCATTTATCCAATAACACCTTTTCAAACAATCCTGTAAATTCAAAGTGTGCTGCAAAAAATGTGAGGAGACAATGTGCTAAACAGGAAGTTATTACTCTTTGTATTTAGGCAATACACGATGTAAAGTTATATAAGTTATATGTAAAGTTATATAAATGTTGTATCCTTTGCTGCAGCTCCCGTGAGTGGTATCCATAGACCAGAGGTGTAAGTGATACATAACCTAGTTTTCAGGTGATGGTGGTTTCTTATATCAGGAGAAAGACTGAACGTAAACAGGGCTAAAGTAGCTGTCCAGGACCACAGGAACTGAAAAGAGAAGGGTCTTAGTGACCTGGAGGCTCAGGGTCAGGCTTTTGGTGAGGAGCATTCCTACAGAGCAATCAGAAGCATCATAGGATTATTATAAAGCACCACCCACACCAGCTCCCTCAACGCAGTATGAGAGTTGATGTCCCTGACAAGCAGGGAGAGAAGATAAGAGGTTGACAGCGGGAGAAGGAAAATTGACATGAATGGTATTAAGGCCGATGCCCAAGTCCAAACCGCTGAGCACAGCTGATAAGGTATGTAAGGCTACAACAGTTGCTCTCTTCCTTTGAGGACACATCAAGGATTCATAGTGCAGAGGCCACCTGACGGCTACAAAGCAATCCAAAAGCCAAAGCTGTGCTCAGGGAGAGGTTCACCTGTGGAGAAAGTGGATACATACTAAATGTAGGTTTTTGTGCTGGTTGTCAGAGCAGAGAGACAGTTAGCAGAGACTGGAGCAGGAATTTAACATAAATGTATGTCCATCACCACAACATGAACAAACTGGCCCAATTTAAATCTACAATACGTTGTAATAGCAGGGAGATACACTTAAAACATTACTGTAATGTGCTGGCATTTAGTTTTACTTTTCATTTCATTTAACACATTCTTGTGCAGAAATTCTGCAACTGCACAAGAGACTTGATCTCAAAAACCAATGAAAAATGAGCATTGCCATAACACCAGCTGTACATTAATTTAAAACCAGTATATTCTGAATTTCTCATTGTCTGAGATAACATCTTAAATCATTATAAAAAAAAGTCTAGACCTACCTGAATTGTACCATAAACGAGAGGATGTTCGAGAGAAGCACAGGCTGTGGATTTACTTAGCTTCACCGTGTCAACACGTCAGGCCTAAAATCATCCATGTGGGCAGTGATGTGTCAACAGCTAGTGTCCATCGAGATTACATTTGCTTACTTATACAAAGGACATACATACATCAGTACAGAATAATATTTTATCTGTAAACATTTGCCTGATAGAAGGGGCACAGTCACAGAAAACAAAACACCAACTTATTTACTTTGGCATTACTATAATTCTGTAAATTATCTAAAATGGTGCTAAAAACCTGACTTAGACTACATGTTTAAATGGAAACATTAAAAATCTATGCAGAAAAATGTATTTAAGCGAGTTGAGAACATTAAACTACGAACATTGTAAACTAAAGGTACTGAAACTACTTCCAAAAACTAACGTGCTACGAGAATTCATTTAACGGAAATTAAATGATTATTATTAAATTATAAATTATTCAAGATAGTTGTACATAACTGTTTTCATATAAATGTCAAATGTCCATTTCTTCCATTACTTTTAAACTTTATTCAAAGAGTTCATAACATGAAAAATCAACCAATCAAATATAAAAATATGTTTACCTGGATACTGTTGCTAGTTACAATGCAAGTTCTTTAAGGTACTGATTTCCAGTATCAGACACCAGGGATAGAAGATGGCACAGATTTTGTGATTTGACACCACTTCATCTAGCAAAACCAAAACTGTTCACACAGACACACCCAAGAACACAAAGGTGCTGTTGGGGCTCACTTTTTACAGTTACAGCAGGTCCAGTCTATATTCACATACTAACAAATACAAAAATGACACATGAATAGAAAAATCTATTAAATACTAATAATCACAGCTGACCCCTGATGTAAGACCAGTTTACTGAGGTATTCTAGAATAGGGAGTTTTTCTGTGGTTGTGTAGTTTAGCCCTTTCTTTTTAAAAAATTGCTACAGTCAGGATCTCAGCTTTGACTGAGTTTAGTCTTGGAAGCAAAGTCTGCACTAAGTTTACGCATCACATCTGCGTGGCTTTGTCCTGCTAACTCCTGTCGTACGGTTCCATAATTCTCTTTGACAAAGTTGGCGAAAGGTGTAGGAGCACGAGGCTTGGAAGGAGTCAGTAAGACAAGTTGTCCTGTGCAGAGGGCACACACAAATCTCTGGGTGTCCAGTGACTTGGAATGACGTCCAATCCTGTGAAAGATCACAGACGTGTTACAAATAACCCAGTGGAAAACACAGGTTGAATAATAAAGAATGACATGAAGTCAACAACCAAATTTTTCCCACACGTACGTGTTCTGGCAGCGCGTGCACTGGTACTGGAATTTGTACTTGATATCGTAACTGTGACAGCGAGTGACCATGGGTAGCTCGGGATGCATTACTGTAGCCTTGCGAGCATAGAGCTTCCAGAAGTTTCCGTGCCCATCTCTTACACCATTAATGAGCCATGTTGCAGCATGACACATCTCATGAATGAGTGTGTCCCTGAGACGATCTACGAGGTCAGGACAATAAAATAAAAGTGACTATGTGATGTAGAATTTCAATCAAATATAAACCTACATAAAAATATCATTATTTTATATAAATATTATTATTATACATGACAGTATATATTAACACTCGGGAACAATCAAGCAGACACAATTTACTACATCTGTCTTATTAAAGCATTACCTGCGGAATCGCAGACTTTCTCTGACAGTTCAATGCGGGCATAGCGGCTGCCTCCACCTCTCTCCTGCCCTGTGACACAGTAACCAGCTGTTTTTCGCATCTTCTTATTCCAAGTCACTGACATATTGATGGGGAGCTACAAAAGGCATGTAAAAAATTATATATAGCAATCATCCACTCATCCATCGATCCATTATGTAAACTGCTTATGCTGTTATGGATCACAAAAATGAAGCAATTGAACAACCTAAATTTCTAAAATCATATGTAAAAAATAGGGAAGAGAAACAAGGATTATTCATTACCTTACTATCAAACACACTGGTATTATACAGCTGGTAGAGTTTGCTGGTGAGGTCCTCCTTGTTCTGCTTAAAATTGCGGCCATAGCTGGTGCCAGGGTTTGATAAGGACTGCAAGAAGCAGCCTGGAGTCTTACACAATGTTACTCTACAGGGGAAATGACAGTGAAAAAGACAAATGTCTGCATATGAAAGAAAAACTGAACAACAAACAGAAATGTTACTCAATGAGCATTAAATAATAAATTTAATTATTTAAACTACTGAAATGTTTGTCCAAGAATGTTTATACAAACTGGTGTACTCGTGCTACCTGCTGGTAGGGCCATGTCTAGGCTCTGTCTGACTGACTGCAGGCTTCACAAAGGTGGATTTCCCTGGTGTTTTCACGGGGAGAGGCGCATCCACTAACAATTTGGGAGCTGGTGCTTTAACTCCCTTTACCAGTGGAGCTGACACAGTAGGGTTCTTACTACAGACTAGATTTAAGAATAAAAAACAAGACATATCAGCCTCACAACAGGAATAAAAATAAGAGGTAGAGTGTGATGGAATGCAACAATAAAAACGGATAGTTACCTTTGCTGTTCTTGGGTGAGAATGAAGTGGCAGTGAGGTTGTTGTTTTTCTTCTTCAGTCTTTCCAGTAGTGATGTGAATTCCTCCTCTGAACTGGCTGATGAATCCAACTTAGAAGGTGCGGAAAGATTGCGCTTAGGAGAGGCCAGCAATGTTGGAGTTTTAGGGGGGGGGATGAAAAAGGGAGATGAGACAGAATGTGAAGGAAGTGATGGTGAACTGGGATCTTCATCATGCAGTGCAGCATTATTCCATTTGGCCTTTGACGAAAGGTTTGGTTTTGAGTGACGAGTCCTCCAAGTACTCTTAACCACAATGTTATCATCATCATCATCATCACTGTCACTTATGAAGACCGGAGAGTCACACTGAGACAACGGTTTCCTCAATGGATGCTGGGCAGCTGCTGGAGTATTGTTTTTCTTAGGCACTGCAAAACAGTGGGGGGAAAAAAACATGCCTTTGTAAATATATGGATTTATGTTTTTTTCTTTAAAATAAACAGAATGCCAATAATGATAAGGTCATTCAGTGTTACCTTTAAAAGATGATTTTGTCTCAAAGTCCTCATCTGACAAGTAGTCACCCACTATGAAGTTTTTGAGGCTTTAAGATAAACACAGGTAAAAATTAATTTTTAAAACATTCCCATGATGGTGACTATGGTCCCATCAATTTAGAAGTAAAAAAAAATGAAATGAAAAACTCACCTATCATCACTGCCACTCTCTGTTATTTTCTTAGGCCTGGTATCAGGGGTTTTCACTCGTTGAAGAACTTCAATATGCAAATGAATGAATAACCCACAATGTTTACATATTTAAAACACAGATACAAAAAAATACAAAAAGCTGTAGAGAAGAAGGGAACCTACACGTCTCAAAACTGCCATCATCATCCGAACTCACCACAAGAATATTTGAACTACAAAAACAAAAAAAGGTTCAAAAGGTAAATTATGATATTCAGAACATTAACAGAAAAATTTAGGAGGAGGAATTTACATGTCAACTGGATACACGTAAACATCTTCAGTGTACTTTCATACCTTTCTTTTTTTGCAGCGCTGCATGCTTTCAGTGAGGTTGGTTTAGCTTTTGGTGTAGCCCTTTCCACAAGAACTAAGGAATAAAAAGCCAAAATTAACCAATTAGTACATTAGCAAACAGAGCGACAAAACGTAACATTTATACAATTTTAATCACTCACATTGGTCAAAGTCATCATCACTGGAATCAACCACAGATTTGCTTCTGTAATGGTTGTCCTTGATGCACTGGTTCTCCTTGTCTGTATCATCTTCACTTTCAGAGAGGCAAAGCTGTAGCGGGGAAGCTGATCTATCCCCAGCATGATGACCACTTGTGGCAGGATGACGAGTCTTGCTTATTGTGCCTATCAACTGGAAGAAATAATTTACAATGGGATGCAACTAACAAATGTTTTCTTTATTACCCAAACGTGCTACATATTTTATTGATTTATCTATAAACTATTTTCTCTATAAAAGGTTATAAAATAAGTATATTTGAGGTTCAACAACTCATAATAGTATGTTTTCACACACATTTAGGAATCGGTAATTAATGGATATTTGGCGGTTTTGCTTGGAAAAAAAATAATGTTATTTAAGGTGGAAGGTGTTATTGCTATTTCTAAGTCATGTAAGTACGCAACAAACCTTCCTCTCTGCCGTTTCCAGTCCCCCTTTATCCGTCCAGCCCATCTTTTTAGCAACTCTTTCAAATAACTTACTGGTTTCATCGTTCATAGTTTCCTCTGCTCTGTAATTACAGTAGGTTTCACACATTACTGCATGGTCATTTAACATTTAAAGCCCAGCACTGTTAAACATACAAGCTCATAAAAAGTCAATGAAAACTGACACTGATAAGTAATGGTTTCAATAAATATTTCCGTCTAACCATGACATTTTTTTCAGTTGGTGCAGAATGTTTTTATAAATAAAGAGGTTGAAAAGCCGCTGCCATACTCGAAGCGTTACGTTACCGTTAGCAACTTGCTAGTTAGCTAATGTTCACATTCTAGCATTCTGGTTTCAAGTACCTATATTTGATTAGACTGGCTCAGTGGTTGCCGCTAATATACATTAAATATAAACTAAATTGCTTGATTCAAACGTTATGTTAATAAATGATTACCAAAATGCGCTTCTGTTGTTGTCTGTTGTGGACCGAAGTGGAAGAAGGAACTTAGCGAAGACAAATTCAAATCTTGTGCGCCATTACACCGGATGTTGTCACGAAGACATTCAACCAATTAGAGCAGGCTTCGAATGGCACGGTGACGTTCTCTCCACGCCCACCAGCGAACGCCAGATAAAGACTGAAAAGCTGCAGTTTGACGGACCACGAGCTGACATAATGGGGCATACAGTAGGAGCAACAGTGCAACAAGTTTTAATCATAATTTCATATTACTATTCATAATCTGTCTATGTTTTACAGATTGTTTATACAGAAAGGTAGCAGTTTAATTTCACAAATCACAATGGTGACAACATAAGCCTCTCTAATAAGCATGTCTCACCTGCTACGAAAATACATTATCATTAAACTAATCTAAAACTAAACTAATTAAAACTCATTTACAGTCCTGGGGGGGGGGGGGGGGGGGGGGGGG
>JAUYWH010000002.1:8534442-8559692 GCA_034779795.1 Ctenopoma multispine
ATTAAAAAAATCTAAAAATAAAATAATTTAAACTAATTTAAAGTCATAGTCCCCCCCCCCCCCCTATGAACAAACAGTAATCTCAGGGTTTCTTTCAAAACAAAGAAATTAAATTTAAATGTGTCAGCAACAAATTAGTCAAGTCAAGACAAGACAGTATCGAGTTTTGCAGTCTCTTTATTTGTCATATTTAGAGTCTTGTGGCATCATTGACAGCATACCATTAACGGACAATACAAAACACAAACTGCTTAGAAAATACTTACCTAGGCTGTTCCTTAGATGATTAAAAAAAATAACAAGATCAACTCTGAATAGCTCTGATAAATAGACTGAAATTTAGCCCCTTTCCAGCAACTTGAAGCTCTGTTGTCAAGATTTATCAAATTATTTTTTACAAGCATAGCATGACATCAAACAGGACAACAGCTACTCAACAGATTATTTGATCGACAAGTTGGCATTCTGTGACGGGAAGAAGTCTTTGAGTAGACCAAATGTCTGATAACGCACATGTCTGCTCATTGTAGTCTTAATCAGTTTAATGCCAGCTTAAGACAAACTAAAAACTGTTGCAATCTATGTTTTACAATTGCGTGATAAAGCTGATGAAACATAAATCAGAGTTACAACATTGTCCTTTTAAAAATACACAACACTCTTAATCCATTTATAAATAGATCAACAAGTAACAGCTGGGCATTTCCTCCACAAAGCTGCAATTAGTCCTGTATGCACACCGACAGGAAAAACAAAATCCAATGATCCAAGTACTGAAGGGGTAGCAGGGCATTCACAATCCTCTCATGCTCACCAAATATATGGTGTTTTAGGAAGAGTCTCAGGCTGAAAATTACTGCTGTGTCTCAAAGTTATTAGTGATGTTGAGTGTATCTGAAATCTTTGAGCAATTGACTGCTCACTATTGAGTGAACTAGTGTACTTGTTGAGTGTACAATATATAGGGAGTAACAAGTGATTTTTGACACAGCTTCAGACAAGGTGCTTTAAAGTGGCAGGCTCTATCTGGCTAAGGAATTCTAAATGTGTGATGCAACAACACGTGATGGGAGGAAACGTGTAAATCTGCAGGCTCCTTTGCAAGAGTCCCATTAGTAATGAATGGTTAACAATCAGCGAGAGGGATGGAGTGACTAAGCTAGGGAGTTGCAAAAAAAAAAAAAAAAAATTGGTGGTGGGGAGGGACATTGTTGGCGTATAAAGGAAAAAACTTGAGTAATTGAGTCCTTCCATTTCAGGCAGTGTCACTGGTCTCTACTATCTGTTTGACAAGGTGTTCTGGCTTGCTGCCATTGCTATGGTGCTCCCACATCTGCAGATAGAGCCTCTCCAGGTCTAATGTGTACTGCTTGGTGTTGAAAAGAGGACTGCAGATTCGCTGTTTCCAAACTCGTGCTCTTACCATCGTCAGGCTAAATGAGACAAAAACGGTAAGATTTTAAGATCAAGATAATAAAAACAAAGAAGACTGTTGTTCAGATTAAATAAATTCAAATTTATTTAAATTAAATTTCAAATTAAATTTAAAAAATTTCTTACTATTCCATGTCAGAGCCCAGTTTGACTGCTATGTCCTCATAGTCCTGACGACTCTGGGCTATTAGCTCAGGGCAGCCAAGACAGTTGAGTTGTGAGGCAGCCACACGAGATGCAAGGGTCTCACCTTTAAAGAAGCAAGTTCACAAATTAAATAGCAGCTTCTCTTGAAATGTGTTTCCATTTTAATCATGATATATCTGAAATGTTTATACCTAAGATGGTTCTACATTGTAAAAAAATTCAACGGAACATTGAAATCACATCAGATTTGGCAGCCAGGTAGCTCAATTGGATAAGCATCGGACTGGGGTTTGCAATAAGGCGGCAGGATCGAATCCCAGCCCATCCCCCATACCGGGTGTGTCCTTTAGCGAGACACTCCGCGCTAGCACCCCAGGCGCTCCCTGTGGGTCCCCCATCCCCTGGGGGGAGCAGTGGGCAGCCAACCCAATCAAAGTGGCTGGTGGGAGTTACCCACCACTGCTGAAATGCACCCACATTTGGCGGTTTTGTGGATGTTAATGTCAATCCCTGATTGTAAGGTATTTACAAATAAATATAGCTTGTCCCTTAAATCATTTGTGTGCTCACCTGGCATAGTGACCATGGGTGTTCCAGCCCAGAGAACATCCATGCCTGTGGTGTGGCCATTGCACAGTGGAGTGTCAAGGCAAACATCAGCCAGCTGGCCCCTTCTGACATGCTCTTCCTTAGGGGCCACAGGTGAGAAGATTATGCGAGAGCCAGGCAGTCCCATGTTCTGAGCATACTGCTGGATGTTAGGCTCACCCACAGCAGGGAAACGAAGAAGCCACAACACACTGTTGGGCACACGCTTCAGAATCTGCAGCAAGAGGTGAGATTTAAAACCGAAGCAATGAAGCCATCTGTTATAGGTGAGGAACTGAAAAAACACAGCTGAATCAGTTACAATAGCAAATGTCCACCTAACTTACGTTTGCCCACATCTGAAGAGTAGGGGGGTCAATCTTGTAGAGCTGATTGAAGTTGCAGTAGACGATGGAGTCCTCTGGGAGACCATACTGGGAGCGGGTTGTCACAACAATTGTGCGTGGCACCTCTTCCCCAGTGGCAGCTTTGTTATTGATCTAAAAGAAATGGGGGAGACAAAACAGCGTCTTCAGTTCTATTGGTCCATTCCATTGGTATTATAATAAAAAAAGTCAGATAATAGAAAAGCCAAGATATAAAGGCTTTTTCTAAACTCAGTCGCTAACGCCACCAATTTCTTCACCAATCTTCTGTGCGTGCACCTTACCTTCATGAGGACATGACGAACACCTACAACCCAATATCTCAATTAAATTGCTAATCGCTACCTTTGTTTTGGCATTTGTAGGAACATAATTCATTCGATATCGCTCACTATTTGCACTAATACTGAAGAGTGTCTCCAGGTAAGACAAACCTGTGTGGTGGCCAGGCCGTTGCTGACAGTGAAGCCGTTGATTGTGACCTGGATTTGGCCTTGATTGATCATGTTGATGATTGCTTCAGCTGCTGTGTTCATGGGAATTACAGGCATAGACAGAGCTCCATTTGTGTCTCCAGCTGCTTCCTGGTTGTTGTCACACTTCATCTGGTTACAAAAGAACAGATAACTGTAGCGCCCAACTCAAATCTCATTAATCATCATCATTAATACACATAAAATGAGTCAAATGATTCATACATTGCTTTTAACTCACCTTTATGACTTTGACATCTGGCAGACTGTCCAAAAAGGCCTTTAGATCGATACCATTAAGAACAATGCGATTATCAAAAATGTGTCCATTAGACTTAAAATCAATAACAGCTTTTTTCTGTGAATAAAAAAGAAAGAATGTTATTAACACCTTGATCATACTCCTATTCCGATAATTTTCTCTTAAATAAAGGGCAACAGTGTGAAGGTGGACAAACCTTGAGGTGAGGGAACATGTTGGCATGGTCTCCAATGAAGAAAGTATGGGGCATGTAGGCAAGTTTCTCAGAATACTGCTCAGCGACCTCCATAGGTGATGTCTCCTTGTCAGAAAGGATGTAATCCATGAAAGGAGCTCCACTAGTTCCTGGGTAACCCAGCCACATTGCCTGTGGAATAGGCCATTTATAGTATTTTTCCCATTGTCAGAGATCACAGCAAATATGAGTGAAGATCCGGTGAGATATATAGTATGATAAAACAGTGTCAAGGAGAAGTTACATATGGCTCTTACCTGAATGGGGGCAGGGCGGAGGGCAAACAGCTCATTTCGTGCTCCTTTGGTGTAGCCATTCATGTTGACTAGAATGTGAATTCCATCCTGGTGAATACGATCAGCTGCCTTGCCATTGCAAGGGATCTGGAAGAGAAAGCAATAGTTTCAATATAAATGGTTCGATAACAGGAACTCTATTAAAAGTATCACTTGGTTCACATACATCACATTAAGATACAGCAATTATACAAATACTGATCAAAAAGAAACTTCAGATTATGAGAGTTACCTGAGAGAGGTCTGTGAAATGATGAGCCTCTGCTACAACCTTCACACGGAAGTTGGTGCTATCATCAGGGCTGAGTGCATAGCAGAACACCTTAAGGAAAATATAAACAGACTCAATAGCTGCACTTACTGGATAGACCACGTCCTCTGTGCACCCCCATCCACACTCTTAATAAAGAACTGTTGTCCCCCACCAGATAAAATAATAATAAAGGTCACCTACCTCAAATTTCTCAGGATTGTGCATTCCAGGAATGGACTGCATCAGGTGGGAAGTCGGATGGTTGCCAAAATCAGAGCTAACATAACCAACACGCAGCCTCCCACCGCTAGCCTTCAGATCCTTCGGATGTTCATAGGCAGGTTTGTGCAAAGCATTGATCTATGGAACAAGCAACAGTGTGAAAATACAACAACAGTAAAACAGACAGTCTTACTCTGACTGACGTACAAGGACTAATGCTGGAAAAACTGCATCCACATTACCTTACCAGTGCAAGCAGCCCATCTACCACCAGCTTTCACCATCTTTAAAATACATCCTGTACCTCACGCATTCCTTACCTTCCCTATATCCCTGCAGACAGCCACTGCTTTCACCAGCCACCTCCCAACCCATAAAAAATTGAATTAAAGGTTACTTGCTTTTATCAGTGTGTGTACCTTGTCCAGACAAAGGTTTCCATGGCGTTCGGCAATGGCCTTGCGGAACCCATGAGAGAGTGGGTACAACATGCTGTGGTGTGGGTGCACTGAAGGCAGGCGGTTCTTTTCCAGCTGGTCAGCCACAATGCTCACAAGCTTCTTCATCCGCTCATCATAATCTGTCCAGTCACAGACAATCTGGAAACACATGTTTGATAATGTACCACTGATTTATAATGAGCAAACAATGAGTAAATACTGCACATACAAATATTTGACAAAAAAACTGTAGGCAATGAACCTGAAGGCAATGTGCCAAGTTGCAGTATGCATCAGGAAAGTCTGGCTTAAGTTTCAGAGCTGTGCGATAAGATGCAATAGCCTCTGGGATGTTTCCAGAATCCTAATAATCAAGAGAAACATGAGGATACAAAAACTTAAATGCTAGAACTTGTAAAATGATTAATGACCATTAATTCTTTGTTTTCTCTAGTGTCCAAGGCTATAATGACCCAAGAGAAAAAATTAAGAATTATTCTTACTTTGTGGATAGAGGCCAAATTGCTATGAGCATCAGCAAAGGCAGGGTTAATCTGGATGGCACGAGTGTAGCACTGCAGCGCTCCCTGTACGTCTTGCATTTCCTTCAGTGTATTACCCATGTTTGAGTAGGCATCAGCAAATGTGGGACTGATTCTAAAAACAAAACATCAAAACTGTTCAAACACCTGTAAAACAGCATTACTCAAATAGTTACCGATCCAACTCGACCTAGTGTCATGTCGTGATTTTTAATACTTTGCTTTGAAGAATACTCTTTAAAAAACAAAGTTTGTTTCACGTCTGGACCACTTAAGTTCTGACATACAGATCATCTGTCCTTATCTGATTAGTGTCTAGATAAGTTTATGTGCCTGTAGTATAGATTTACAAACCTAATGGCCTCCTTGTAGTGCATGAGCGCCTCCTGGAGTTTTCCCTGTTGCTGCAGGACACTGGCCAGGTTAGAGTGAGCTGCTGCAAACTCTGGAAACACCTGATGAAAAACAAAGGAGTCTTTTAAAAACGGTACAAAAATGCCTAGGATATATTTACGTAATGGTGATGGCCTTGTTATACATCTATTCTAACTAAAAACTATCATGAACAGAAGCTTGACTCACCTCTAAGGCTTTTCTGTAGAGCTGGACTGCTTCCTCAATGTTGCCCTGTTCACGCTTGATATTGGCCAAGTTATTAAGGGAGTCTGCATGGGTTGGACATAACCGCAGGGCTGTGTTGTAACACTCCTCCGCTTCAGACACCTGGAAAGGCATTGGCATTTTGAGAGAGAAATTTAAACTAACTTTAAGGTATCTGACAAATATTCAAAACGTATTTATGTTAACACTGTCTACACAGGGGACTTGAAGTTTTGCCTTACATTGCCTTTTTCCTTCAGAGCATTTGCTAAATTGCAGTACGCATCAGGAAAGTGGGGCTGCAACTCAATAGCCCGACGGTAGGTGTCAATAGCTAGGTCAATTAGGCCCTGCTCGTAGTAGACACAGGCCAGATTTCCATGAACAACTGCGTGGTTGGGGCTAAGGCTCAGGGCTCTCAGATAACCAGCAACTGCCCTGAAAACAGAATATACAACTGATGTTCAAGATCAACTTTTCACATTTTACATCACATTTTCACTTTTCTCAACAACAAGAAGTTAGTTAAGAGTAACTGAAAAAAAAGTACATACATATCACATAACCCCACAACTGTTAGCACATTATGTCACACCAGTCTCTAGAATGACAGTTTTGTTTGTGATAGCAGTTTTACAGGTGCAGCTAATGTGCCCTGCCTAAACAATGGTATGCAAAAACACAGGTAAAATGAAATCACAATGTTCTTGAGTCATTCTAGATTCCACACAGGGTGTGTTAAGTCAATGCTTTTAAACCAAAAGATCACACAGGTATAATGAAAGGCAGTGGAGTGATTTAGGGATTTAAACTCACCTGTCAAAAATGCGGGCCTCCTTCAAAACATTTCCCAGATTGATGTATGCATCAAGAAAATTTGGGTCCAGAGTAACTGCCTAAATATGAAAAACCAGATTATACCATGGGACAAAACAAGAATAAACCAATGTACCAAGACATTAAAAAAATTTTTTTAAAAGACGCTACACATTGACAAACAAACTGACCTTTTCAAAATGGTGTATGGCTAGCCATATCTCTCCCTGGGCATTGAACACACAACCCAGGTTGCTCCAAGCCACTGCAAAGTTGGGCTGAGTCTCAATGGCTTTCAGGTAACAAGCCTTGAATGGGTTTACAATGAAAAACCACAGGAAAGGAGGAGAAGAGGAAGAATGGGATAGGTATAGTATGTAGAAGGGAGGACAAGGGATGTAAAATAAAAACAAATAAAAGATTGAGAATAAAAGTAAGAAAAAACAAAAAGGGCAGAGAAAACAAAATTAGTGACTATTCTCCATTATGGCAAAAAGTGAGTCTACAGCATGGGCTCGCGTGCGCTCAAGTCTGCCGCGCTAAGCTGCATTGCTTTTTCCTACGCTGCGCGGATCCAACCAACACCCACACGTACGCCCGCATTCTGCAGTTATGGCAACATTCTCAGCAAATGTAGTGGTTCCCCCCCCTCCCCCCCTTGCAGGTACATTTTGCTGCCCTCTAATAATAGTAATGCTGACCAATGCAGTCACATAATAATTATAATAATAATTATTATTATAACAATATAGTCATGATATATTAAAAATGAAAAGAAAATCACCAATGCATCTATAAAGGCCCTGTGTTTTATGTGGGCATAATATCTCACAACCTGGGATGCTGGACGGGTCGTGATGGTGATGGTCCCTGTAATGCAGGCGCAACAAATGCAAGCACGTGGTGCGTGTCTATTGCCACCATCACAGTTCACCATATAATGACGCTTTTGGACCTGACAAGGTCTTTGCTTTGCTGCTGCGCTCAATGGCCTGGTAAGAGAGCTGCAGACCAACAACCCCTGGCAGGACACCTGCAACACCAGACTGGCATACACTCAGCACCCATCTCAGAATAAAGGGGGATTGTGGGATCAACCAGTGGACACACTGATGTTAAATCATTGGTCGCTGGGAAATAATCAGCCATATGTCATCAAATTAGAAAAACGGTTACTGTGCAACCCAAAGTGTTTGTAGAAGCCAATTATATCTGAAACATGGGGCATTTGGGAGCAAGGCTGGTTGTAAACGGGGAGAGGTCCGCAATCAACAGGCCAAAGGGATTGGGGTAGGGGGTCGCATGCTTGCGCTTTCCGCCTTTTTGGTCGCCTGGAAGGTATCGCTGCGCAGCCCCTGCGCTACTGCAGACTCACAGCGCACTATCTGCATCATCATCAGAATGCTGCAACTCCAAATAAAGAAGGAAAAACAAAATAAAATAGGAAAAATAACCAACATGTAAGAGTTAGAGGGTTCTTACTTTCACTTTCACGATTATTGCTTGCAAATCCAACTTTCTTTTTACTTGATACAGAATTGGGTAATTAGTATAGAATATTCTAAGAAATGTTTACTGTAATTTTCTTTGCTACGTTTTTCTTTTATTCTTCAAAGGAAGTCATAAGACAGAGGAGCTCAAGCATAAAGTGAGGTGGTTTTCTTTTGTTGGCAGTTACAAACCCGTTACCATATTTTTGGACTTTGTCAGAGTGGTGGCCGCAGCTGGCTGGAAGAAGAGGAGAGGACTGAGGCTGCCCTAGTGTTCCTTTCCGCCAGGCACCTACGCAGGAATAGTGTCACCCACCTGAAACCTTCTAAATAACAATATCAGTTGTGGAAAAACCAAAAGAGACAAAAATCAGAAAACAAGATCGTTAGTAGAAGTTTTCAAACAATGCATTCTTTTTTTTGAATATGGAAATTAACAGCTTCTTCCAAATCACAACAAACATAAAAACAAGACTATTCATAGTTTTCATTCATGCAATGAATGTCTCATTTCAAAGAAAACAAAAGGAATGCCTTAAGGGTAACTGGGATGGAAGAAAGGCTTTTATGTGTTTCAATTTATGAGTGAAATATTGTCAGGCTTCTTGCTGACATCTATTCAGTTTTCCAATCAAACTACAAGAGGGCAGTTACTGGCTTGATCTTGCCCAAATGAACTGATCCCATTTCTTTGGGAATAATATTACATGTATGAAAAAAAGGGAAAAAATATTAATCATTGCTTTTTAAAACTGTTTTGCATTTTCATGAAATTTTTAAAACTTTGATTTCTTTATCCTGGCCTGCTTTCTTGAATCCTGGCCAATGGGGTAGAGAGAAAAGTCTGTGGTTTAATTATATGTTATCTAGAAGCCTCCACAGCTCTGAAATAAAGAGGTCATCGCTGTTGCTGCGCATGTTTCTGTCTTTCTAACCCAGCATCTGACGCAGGCGGTGGAGTATAGATTGTGAGCTGTCTGCCTCACACCACTTGGATCATTATAAGACACTTATGGAGAATTAACCCTTAAATCAATTTAACATAATAATCAATAGCAGGTTATCAGAATAGATAACCAGCTGGGTAAAATGTTTATCATCAACCATGATTAAAAGAACAACTAATGCTTGTTTGCAAGAAAAGCAATGCTGTGGTTTGTATGAGCACTAATTGGGCAAAATTGAACGGTCAGGAAGACAGCTCTAGGCGCGCACACTCCACCAATCCTCAGCAAGCGCGCGGGGGGGTGGAGCGACAGAGCAGGGGAGCTTGTGACTCCCTGAAGCTCCTCCCCACTCCAGTACCCCCCTCTTGCATGAAATAAGATGGCCTGTAACCAGTAGGACAACTCCACATCTCCAGATTTGACCCATCCCAAGGAGCCCCCTGTAAAATGGACACAAGTTGTAAAATGAAAAATACAAGTGTGACACAAAACCCCCCAGACTGGCAGCAACTGTACTGACAGCAAACTGAGACTACGAGACAAGTCAATGGGCACTTTTTTATTAGTATTGGAGTAGAGTAGTTAGGTTAGAAACCATCTTATCTTTTGCACTGCAAAGTTTAACTAGCTTCTCATCAGTTCATATATACTTCAAAGACCGAGCCAGCATTTTCCCCCTAAAATCAACTATATGAAAATGCATGGGTCGAGTTCAAAAATGACAAAATAGATCTACTATATCAAATCAGTAACTCCAGCCTTTCTTCCTGAAAGGGGAGGGGTGACCTTTGTCAAAAGGTCAGGGGAAATCAAAGGGGCAATGTAACTAACAGTGATAAAGGGTGGAACAAATGTAGGCAAAAACTACACTGAGGGGGAAAAAAACAAAACAAAAAAACTTTAAGCTGTCTAAAAAGTATTTAACAGAAAATTTGCATGTACTATCATATAAAAATTTAAAAATACAGAGACCTTGGCTGCCTCATATGGGTGTTGTTGGGTAATATCTCCTTTTTTGGCAAGTTAGGGATGAGAAGCTCACTGCAATGCTGAGAAATTATAAAAACGTATATTTTTTCCTTGGCTTACAGGGTTGAAGAAAGAGGACTCAATGTGGTTAAAAAATGTCCAAGGGGATTAAAGAGAAAAATCTATGTTCTTATTAGGGGATGCTAAAAACAAAAGTTACGCACAAAAAATTAAATTAAAAAATACACAACACACTACAAACAACACATGTACACAAATCCCAACCCAGTGGAACATACCTTAGCCTCTTCCAAACGCCCAAGGGCTTTAAGCAAGTTGCCCAAGTCACTACGCACACAATAAAGATCCTGGGGGGTAAAAAGAAAAGACATTTTCACTTTACTAATACAAAAAACTTCAAATATATTTGCCAGGTTAGCAGATTAGAGAGATTACTGTTGTGATCTACAAATTTCACCATACAGCATATCACTTACAGGGTTATATTGTAATGCAGACACATAAGCCTGCACTGCTCCCTCCATGTCCCCTGCGGCCACGAGAGCTGCTGCCAAGTTGATGTATCCATCAATAAAATCTGGCTTCAGTCTCAGAGCATGGCGGTAATGCTCTATGGCCTCCTGTAGTTGTCCACGCTCCTTGTACACGTTCCCCAGGTTGGAGTAGGCCTCAGCTAGCATTGGGTTCTGTTTGATGGCCAAGGTACTGAAGTGAGCAGACCTGTATAGCCAAAAAGGAAGATACAAAATGGTCAAAAAGATAGAAATAGGGGGTGGTAGTAATAATATTATTTACTTATTATAGTATTAATATTACTACATTACTACTTTGGAGTATACTGATAGTATTGGACACGATAAAGAAATAGAAATAACTAAACAAGTTAAAACAATTCAACTTGCAAGAACTGAACACTTTCACCGGTGAAGCAAGGATATGGCTAACACTGAATGTGGGTTAGAATTGTGAGATGTCAGCAGATGACCCCACTAAATCCACCAACAGGATTTCGAAAAGGCAGCTCAGATGTTGCATTTGACTTTCCAAATCAGTTGTATGCACCGACAGTCACAGAAGGCCTATTATTTTCTGCACCTCCACGAAGCATGCTCAGTGTGCAGCAAATGAGCCCCCCACACCTCACCTGTCAAGTCGTCTGCACTGAAAGTGAATGGAAGACAGGAGCAGCAGCACGCCTGTGTTATCAGGCTCCTGCCTCCACAGCTGCATGCAGTGGCGCTCGGCTGCCTCAAAGTCCCCTGACTGATACTCCCGGTGCGCCAGCTCAGCCAACCCTTGGAAGGAAAGCATACGTTTTGTCGGTTCTGGAGCACCAACACAGCCCAAGGAGGGGGGAAACAACATGTTAGACGTGATGGAAGAAATCAGACAAATGAAAACAAAAAATAAAGAGATGAAGGAAATGTAAATAACAAAGAATGGCTAATTAACTGAACTTAAAAGCAAACAATGGGTAAAAGCAATGGTCACTAAAATTAAGGATTGCGATCATGACAAATATTTTCCTGGAAAAAAAGTGATGTCTGTTAAATTTTATGTATAATAAAATGCAAGGTTGTTTTGAAGTTGCATTACTATTGCTCATCAAACTGTTTAACTCCTCACTGGGGGGAAGGGAGGGGACGAACAGGAGGATGGGGACAAACAGGAACAATGAGTCTGACTAGACAAACTTTTATTTTTACTTACAATAACGTGCAATTTATTTTATTTTTATACCACCACCTATTTTATTTCTACATTGTTTATTTTATTTCTACATTGTATTTTATTTCTACATTGTTTATTTTATTTCTACATTGTATTTTATTTCTACATTGTTTAGTTCTATTTTATTTCGACAGTGTTAAGTTAAGTTAGTTTTTGATAGTAGAAATTTAGTAGCAATTTTGTCTGTTTTGATTTAGTAGTAATTTGTAATTCTCTTTTAGACTTTGATTTTCACTTGCTTTTCTTGTATTGCTGGAAGTCGGTGTTTTGCTACAAGAAATAGAATTTCCCGGAGGAACCTTCCCGAGGGATTAATAAAATTTGTATCTATCGTAGAAGACTGCAAATAACTTGTTTAAAATAACTGAAGCTCCCTTCAATAAAAAACTGTAAAGTTATACATTTTGTTATTCTATATTGTAAATGTTTCTGTGAAGTATGTAGGTCACATAACTTCACTATAAATCAGGCCAACTGAATCAATTTTTGCAAAATTGCAAGACGCATACTAGGCACATAATTTAACCTTTTTTGTTTGTGAGTAAAATACATTTTGTGGAATACAATTATACATAAAAGTAAGCAGTAGTTCCCACCCAATAAGAAACACAATGTAATTGGTAATCTGGGAAAATAATGTATGCACACTTATGACATTTATATATTTAAATGAAAACATAAATTCCAGAGCTATACTATGTCACTTAGGTTATTCAGGGTGTGGTATGCGAAACAACATAAAGCCACAGACACATCAGTACAGATGGGAGGAGGAAATGAAATGGTTTGGGAACATGCCAACCTGCACACAGTCATTTGACAAATACTTAATTAAACCCATTATTAAAAGCACAAACAAACATCACAGTAGATCAGATTCATCCTTCCATGACAATTATCTCTTTATACATGACAGATGTAGAATTCTAATCACATAGACAGGTTCTGTTGACGTCCAAGCGTTTACAGTCAGATAAAATGCAGTTAATAATCACAATCGTGTCAGTGTTAAACTCGAAAGCCAAGCCGGTAAAAAAAAATTATTCTTGGGCAGCTGCGCCAAGCAGTGATATCAGAGCGGCCATTTTTCACACGAGGATCCTTCAGTGTCCTCGCTGTGTAAGTGGTTATGGCGAGTGGAAGCTTTTAATCGTTAACAGAACCAAATGTGGTAATGATGGGAGCCAAAAATTTAAGGTGTGTCACAAAACACCATTTTATTATCATTAACAGTCAACGCTACACAATTGCTAACTTAGCTAGCTAACATTACCTAACGTTATATTGCAAATAGTTTTCGGGCAAACCGTTACATAAACATTACACATCTGTGAACAATGATGCACTCAGAGTACACTTATCTCTATTGAAACTCACGCTTGCAAACAAATTTAAGAGGTACATTTTTTTAAATCATTTAGCTAACATGGCTAACGCTAACTGCTACAAATTATGCTAACGTTGCGTCAGCAACCAGTCTGTGGCTCTCGTTCGCTCGACTGAGCCTATACTACCGCAAGCCTTGTTTAGTGGCTTTACTAACGTTAGTTCAAGGATTTTTATTTGCAATCTAGTCGCTCGATCGCATCCTGCTTGTTAGACGTTAGAAAACAATTGATCTTTACAGCCTTGTACGTTGAAAAAATAGACGCAACTAACCTGTACTGTCAGCCACGTTTCCCACTGAGGTCGTCATCTCCTCAGACTTCGTGTCTTGCACGGTGGTCGTCAATGTGTCTCCTTGCAGATAACAATTTAAGAGAAAAATGTACAAAAGGTGGTCGTATTTGTCGCCTACGGCCCACAAACACGTTGCCAGACAAGCTAACTGTGCCGCCTAACGTTACCGTTTGTTTCCTGTAACGTATCACGTACTTAATTACAGTTAATGAAGATCATGAAGTAGTCAATATATAGCTCGGTAATAAGTAATTAACTAACCTCGTAACAAAACCTAACTTTTAGCTGGCACAGACTTATCTGTTGTGTTAGGTTCAGGTTGGTTTGTCTTCACAACAAAGCAGCTATAGAATCTAAAATGGCGAAACGGGTGGAACTTATTTTTGAGAGAAAGTAGATCCACAAATTGCCTTTACGAGAACACATGTTTGTATAATGGTAATAAATGTCGTATTAATAAAATAAAATAAAAAAAATAGGATGCGGGCTTCAAGTTGTGTTTCTAACCAGGTGCCATAAGTTCCATTCGAGAAAAATAAGTCGATTAAATATCATCGTGTGCGGAAGAACACATTGGTGCAGTGAGAGTGCAGATGACATCAGGGTGTTCCAGACGTGATGTGTGAAGGAGAACGGGTTCTAGGATAGATTCACGACTTTACTGTCGTTTATACGACAGCAGTTTGACATCTAAATGTCTCTGACATACCAAGGTTTGCAGTCTATACGGTCACATCTCGAAAGATTAATGAAGGGTAATGCAATTAAACTGTAAAATGCAGGCTTGTATATTTATAAATATATACAATATATGCAACGTCAATGATTTTACCTTACATTCAAGTAAACCCATGCATGCAGAGATGTAGCTTTGTGGTAGCAGTTTATTAATCCTGATTTGGGGAAAAAAAGAAACAACCAGCATGGTGACATAGAACCATAGCTTCTGCTGTACCAAACTAAACAGGTGATGTACTGTAGGATGTTTTGTGTAAATGATAACCTGTGCACAACCATCAAGCAGAACAGCAACACATTCCCAGAATACACTGAATACTACAACATTAATCTCAAGATTTGTCTTGGTAACAGGTATTTCCTTAGCCCACTATTGTATTAACTGGTAGAGTAAAATGTACTGCTACAGTGTCCAGGGCACACATTTTAATGATTTTTTTTTTCTTCATATTTTGATTAAATAAAAGCAATATTTCTTAATTCTGCTTTTCTCAAACCTTATGCAAAAGAGCCCTATGTTTGTGTAACAATATTATTTATCTGTTTTAAAATGAGTGTGAGGTAAGGAATAGATTGGCTAAAATAAATAAACAGAATGGTAAGATAATTCAGCATAGTAGAACTGAAGTACTGTTTGTCAGCTCTTGTAGAAATAGTATGCAAGTCTCACAATCACCAACAGATGGCAACCTCTGTAAACCTTTTCTGGAGTCCAGCGAACTTTGCCATAAATGTAGTTATTCTGCAAGTCACACTGTATGATTTATCTGGTATTAACACCATAGTCTAACACAAGTCTATGGTGTTTCATTTACTGTTAAACTGTTAAAAAAGTTTTTGGCATTTCACACCACCTCCCTTTCTTCTGTTTGGTAATAAAAATAATTTTGACCAACATCACAGTTTTATTACAAATCTCAGTCAATATTTATTTGGAATCTTAACTGCAAGAAACACAGGCACTCAGTTATTCTCTCATTACGCACAATATCTCTAGAACTTGCACGTTTACCACGTTAGCTACACGTCATAGTTTCATAGTCATTAACATGCCATTCTGCCCTGAAGATGTTGAAAAGGGGGGTACTGCTCACTGCACCCCACTTTTTCCCATAGTCTCTCTATGGGAAAGTAGTTGACATCATTGCCCATGTTGGCTTTGCTCTGTGTGCACAAAGCATAGGATGCAGGGTTTGTTTACTCTTCCACACGTTCCTCTCCTTTGCCTTCCCTCTTCACACTGCTCAGCGGTCACTTGTGCGCAGAATGATGTCATGGGCATGTGTCTATAGCAATTGCATCTGACATGCTTTATCTTTGTGCAAGCTACAGTCACTAGGAAGGCAGTCAGGGTGAACACTTCGTCTCAGTAACAGCTCTTCACAACAGACCCTGCTTTCACTGGAGCTATTTTAGGGAGCATGTGAGAGCAAGAGGTTAATTTACTAACAGGTCAATTTAGACTGGTCACTATTAAGATCTCAGCATAGCCTGGAGATACTGGGCTGTTTAATTGCCGAGTGAGAATATACTGCTACCAAATGAGTGGCCTAAATTATTTCAGCCCATTTATTTTAGGATAAGATCCAATGCAGGCTGATGACCCACATTATTTGTAGTGTTCTGCAATGTTCTGCTAGATACTTGAATAGGGTTTGCTTTGGGACACAGGGAGAGTTTTTTGTTCATTAGTTAAATATTTTAGTTCCATTCATTGACTCAACTGATAGCTGTTCTTACAATGCATGAGCTCAGACAAACAATTTTACTGTAAGTAGTGATTATACTAATTGTCACATCTGGAACAGCTATCATTGACAAATACACAGCCATCTTTTAAAATGCCAAGAAGTGGAAATCATGAAAAATTACACCTGATTATGTTAATATGACAAGATCGAGCTGGGTAGCTGAACACACTAGTTATTGCATAGAATTTGCATCTTTATAAAGAAAAATCCTGAAAAACGCAATGTTTAGAATAGACCCTGCGGCTGCTCCACTTGCCCTCAATGTACACGGGATAAGAGAGCCCGTAGAGAGTCTATATGCTTCCTGAATTTGTTAGACTTCTTCACACTGACCACAGAGATAGTGGAAAAGACGCTCATAATATTTCAATGTCAAATGAAAATAATGTTCATATTAAATCAATGGCTGATATGTAGACAGCCATAATTTCTGCATGAGTGCAACACTTTATTGCTTTGCCAGATGGCCTGCAGTAACAGACATATTTGTCACTCCGTGCTTCCTTTCTGTAAGGCAGACAGTAAAAAAACACACACACAAAGCAAAAACATTTCCCCAAAAGCAACACTGCTGTTCTAGCACAAGCCGTCATGACTCCTGAGATTGTTGAAACGTGAACAGAGTGCAACAAAAGTGTCACTTTTAGATGTGTGAAGCTTTTCAAATAATTATGATTTCTGTTATCACAGACCTTATTTTGTCACAGCTTAGTTTTCAGATAATTGAATCCTGTCGAAAACACTTATGTAGAAAGGCAGCAGGCAGATATTGGACGTCTAGCTTCCAACCAGGTTAATCATCAGGTACCAGCAGTTTGATTCATGGTCCTGGCCTTTATTTAAAACATTTGTCAGGTGCAGACTCATGGTTTATAGGCACACATTTTGTGGTTGGAACTTGCATCTGAACAACACAGCTGTGCAGAAAAAAATGCACTGCTGTAAACTGTTTCTGTTTGAAGTTACATTTAATACTCATCTTTTCAAGGGTTATAGTTATTACAAGTTATTCAGTGCAGGTGGGAAAATGCAGATCATTATCGTTAGTCATCATTCCGATCACGTAACGACACTTTGAAGTACTTTTATGTACTTTATTTATATTGCTTTGTATTTTAACTCTGTCTGTTTCTGTGTGCATCCATGGTAGAAACAGAATAGGTCAGGTTTGTTGTGTGCAGTGAAGGTGTCACAGCCAAGCTGCTGCTTCCTTTAAATCTCAGCATTCATCACCTGTCGTCTCTCTGACTCTATGACCCGTCTCATTTCACCCTGCCTCGCTTTTCTTTTCCTGTGTCCTGCCTTCCTCCTTTCTCTGTGAGGAGGAGAGTGGCAGTGCAGAGGATGTGGTGACACCTCTCACGACAACAGCTGTCAGTCTGTGCTAGAAGTAACACTGGCCAACTGACCCCTTCTCTGTGATCCTAGCTTTTATTCAGTCTCTGGGAACCCTAACTTGTTACAACAGTAGCCGCTCTGCTCAGTCACTTTGCTAATGTAGACCCTCATTCATCTCCAAAGAGCAACATCCCTTCCCCAGAAGAGCACTTGATTTTTCATCAAACACACATTTACCGTTAAATGCTGTCACTGGATATGTTGCACACTGCAGTGACTTTTGATGGGGAAGATGTGGCATCCTACAGGGGTTAGACTAAATCCCCCATGTAAAAAGCCTCTTCGGATGGAAAACTCCACTGATCTCGGCTTTGCCAGATCTCATTTAGATCCACCTGAGGGAGCATGGAGTGGCATGCATTCCCAGAGACGGGATGTCTGGGGTGGGGAAGGATTAGAGTAGAATCCCCCTGGCTGGCTGGGGTTAAGGACTGTATGAGAGGCACTCTGAATGTCTATGTAGTGGTGTGTTGTCCAGTTGATTTTGTGATGTGTCTGTTGTATTTTATTCCCTGTGAACTTTCATAAAGTCTCTGATTTCAAATCACTTGTCTTTCATGTGCTTTATTTAATTAAGCTGTTTTACATATGCTGCCTTTGTCACACTTCTTCTTGAGACTTGTTTTAATTAATTTCATGAGTGTAATGTCTTCTTTCACTTGCTTGTTAAAACACTTTGTGAGCCTGCATGAAACAGTTATCACCATAGCTTATCTTCTCTTGCTTTTATAGTGTTATTAACTAAGTCTTTCAGATGTTCATTATATATTTTATGCACTTTTATCTTTGGTGGTTTTTCTAGTGTTAATGAAACAAAATATATAAGGCAACAACTTTTTTTCCCATGACATAGATGAGACAAAACTGACATAACAAGAGAAGCCACAATTAAATTGACAGAAAAGTGACTAATGAAATTTGAAATTAAACTTCAATGGACTTTCTCTGCACTGTTGAAGACACAAAAACAGAAGAATTGAATGAAGTCAGTTGTCACTATAACTGACTATAGTGCAAAGCTGTTCAAAAAGTGTTGTTCTGATTAATTTACAGATGTATTTGAATGTTAGTGTATGAGATAACTGAACAATAAACAGGGCTGTTGAATCTTCCGGACTATGTGGGGTTCTCTTTTTTCCGGATGCTCAGATTTTGTGTTAGCAGACAGATAAGTGTAGAAAAATAAAATCATCAAGTGATCAAATATTGAAAGAGTAAGGCTGCATTTGATGCATCTTTGAAGACTTTATTCCTGTATCTTCCTTTTGTTGTCTGGTCATAATGTATGAATTAATAACATCAAACCCTCGCTGGAGAACTCAGTGACTTCTCTTTTGTGCTGGAAACACTGCACTTGTTCTGGCCGATCCCTTTTTGTTTGTTAGAGATCAAGTAAGGTGGAAACTCAGATCCGTAAAGTGAAAAACACAAATAAGCTGCCAGGGGTTTACCTTATAATTACCTGCTACATCCAGCGTAAACAAAACAATACAAGTGGAAAGGTAGAGGTTGCTCTGTGGCCCCGAAACACTCACACGCCCTGATTCCACCAAATAATACAACAAACTGCTTTCTCCTTTTTTTACATGAATGCATTTCACCTGACAGTTTCTGCTAGTTTTTTCTGTTCTTTCAGTATCTCTTTGAACTCAGTTTCCCCATTAGTGACAGTTACAGCATAATTGACCTATGGTTAGCCTTGAGCAAATACAAGTTGTGTTGTGTCCGATTCTCACGCAGAAGTCATCCACTTTGTGGAACCTTTTATCCAGCAAAATGGACAATCCATCACTAGCCCCTCTCCTCCCACTGGTTGCGTAATAGGCCGTACCTTGTGAGTCAATCATGGCAGGGGGAACACTTTGTCCCAGAAGAAGGTCACCGCCAGAGAGTAGAAATCAGCCTCTCACCAGGCTTAGGACACAATGCACCACTGTTCACCCTAAAACTAAAGGTCTCTACTTGCTTCCTTTTGTATAAGCAGCTTAAGATGAAGTCCATGTTTGTGAACTGTGCTTACTTGCACCTGTTCACTTAACAGGTTGCTGGTCCATACGTCATGACCAACTTATTATCATCCGTGTGTGTGAGAACTTTTCCCTCTGTTTTATTGTTGCCGTTCCAAGTTATGTAACCGCACACTATGTCACAATAAAGGATTAGTCTGACTTTGAGAAGATAAGCTTCATCATCATAATAATAATAATCAGAGTTGTTCTTCTGAACTCTGAGGTGTTACTCTTCATACAGTATGTAATATCATTCACCATCAGCAGGTCCCACTCATAATTCATGGGTAAAGCAGTTTAGTCTAAAGTCACTTTGTCATTTGAATCTGTTTATTGACTTTTCTCCCACTAGTTCTCATACACCAATTCTACAATTATTTGTTCATACATTTGTTTGAACAATTCACCTCCAATCTCCGCCTGCCTGTGTCTTTTCCCACCCGGTGCCTTTCCCCTCTATGTATCCTGTTTATATGAAACACTGAGTTGTAGAAATATTGCGGAAACTGGGACTCATTTCAAGATACAACACACTCTTGATTTGTCTGTGTGTATGAAGGAAAGGTTTTGACAACCTTTTGTAAATATTGTCACTCTATGTTTCAGCCTTTCTACATTCCAACATGGATTTTGAAGAGATTGCCAAGGTGTTATGATATTTTGGTTTTTACCAAAGGTGATTATGTTACTTTATGCGTGTCCAACAAGTACAGTCATGTCTGGCCACAATTTGTGATTTTTTTTTTTTTGTGTACATAGCATATGTCGGAAACGGGTTGGACCACAGCGGCTGGGGAAGGAACAGGGAACGAGTCTGGAGGAAAAGGTGTAACTGTTGTCTGTTGACCACTGCATCCACTTGCTTTTCCACAGGGTGCAATAAAGCGTACACTGGAGACAATTTCACACACACATGCACACTTGGAGAGGTAGGAAACATTAAAAGTACAGAGCTGAACATTACTTCAGATATACTGACCTCCCGTAAAAGGTCACAGCAATAAAATGACAAACATTTTGGCTCTGGTTTGACTTTACGTGTGAAAACTAACCAAAGGGGAAAACTGAAGTAAAACTATTAATCTGTAAAGGACTGAGTTCAAAACAATTTAATGTTTTGGTTACTGCAAGGTAACACCCTGTTCTAATTTAAAACTGAGCTGTCAGTACTTGCAGACATTGATTATATCATGATTTACTCAAGTCACACACCCTGTGGCATGAATTATTAATTGAATAACAAAGTATACACGAAGAAACCAAACCAAAACATCTAGTAAACATCCACAAAAACAACAAAATTGTAAGAGAGCATTTTAGTTAAAGGGTCTATGCTATTCTTGTACTAGTCCTGTTGTACAGTCATTTTATTCAGTGTGGAGACAGTGTTGAATGACACTCGCACACACACACAGCTGTGGTGGTGAAGCTGCTAAAGTAGGCCACCAACAGAGCAGAGGGCAGTGAAATCAACTTTATATGTCTATTTTATATGTGTATATGTTTATTTTTGGAGTGGAGGAAACACTAAGAGAATACATTTGCAAGCCTCTTTCACTGTAACATCCACAATAAGGTAGTAGATATTTTTGATTTATCTGCAAGCTGTTCAGATTGAGGGGATTACATCCTCTCTGTTTCCGGTGTTATCTCCTGCAAAACAATTACAGGAACCACAGGGACCTTTGTCTTGCTGTCTGTAAGAATGAAAAGTGAAAGAAAAGAGGATAAGAAACTGGTTCCAAGGTCAGGCTGTGTTTTTCCGTATTTTCCATGCATTGGATCTATGTGATCTAAATCAGAGACAAAATTAGTGGGATTTCATCTTGCACATTAATATTTACAGGTCTTGCACTAAAATATGACATTGCTTATTAGCAGGTCTGAACGCATGGATGATCTTTAACCCTTTTTCTACAGATCTGGGTAACTACTTGGAGACAGCCCATGGGAAATTGGACCAACCGGGGGGAAACATGAGTGGGTGAACGACCAGGGGTTGCAGAAGCAGAAACAAGGGTCAGTGAGGGAGTGGATGGGGTGCTGACCTTTGACATAACAGTCACATAGTTGCAGACTCCAAGTCTTTAAACACCAATCAATTTAAAACCACTTACTATATTTTTGTAGGTCTAGTTTATTACATATCAATATACAAGCACTCAGTGAACCTGTTCAGCTTGTAACATGTAATGTTCTCTACATAGCTCTGGTCTTCAGCACAGAAAGTGATGAGCATCACTAAGCTAAACTAAATAAGCATTTCTTGTTTATTTTGTTGTTAATATAAGTTATGCATTATTATTATTATTGCTAATCTAAGTTATACTAGTGCTTTTGCTGTTATGAAATATCTACAGTGAAAATGGTCTATGCAGCAGTAAATAAGCCTACACTGAACAAAATGCAAAGGTATAACAACTTATTAAATAAACATGTTTACTTAAAGTTTAAATCAAGACAAATAATTGTAGCAAGAAGGACTGTGTGTACACTCGCTGATGAAAGTTTAACTAAAGTCTGCGTCTGAGGTGAGTTTTCATCTTTTTACATATCCTAATCAAAAATTCAAGATCTGGGCATCAGTCCAGTGGCTAATCACCATGGGCCTGTCCTCATATTGTTGTTGGACCTGCAGGCTGTTGGGTGAGGCTTTGAAGGCCCAGAAGTGGAAGCAAGTTAAACAACCTCAAACAGGGGAAGTGCATGTACATTAAGAAACAGATAATGGCTCAGATTGAAGCACATTGAGTCGACTACCGGTGATCATGTTTCCACAGATAAGAGCCACTATATGAAATCTGTTGGCTTTTTCAGCAACTGCTTAATGAGAACATAGTATATCTGCAACAGCATGGAAAGGACAGATAAACAAATATTGACCCAAATGTTTAATCACTTTGAAGTGTGGCAATTTTCAGGCAAAAACAAAGTAGAAAAAAACTAAGTTGGAAGACAATGGAGACAGTGGCAGCGTTGCCGTCATGTTTGCTACAGTCTGGTTGAGTGGCTTTCTTTCTCTGGCTGTACTGGGTGGTTGGCTGCCGGACCTTTAATAATTCATAGTGAAATAATAGACATAGCATGTATGGAGGGAGAAAATAGCTTCAGTGATAAAGATTAAAGGTGGATGGGCTCATATTAAAGTAGCATATGGGTTTTTTACAGCCATTATGAAGCTGAGGCTGGCAATGTCAATACCAACCAATATTATAATTAGACCTGGTGCTGTTGTTGTTATGCAAGGTTCAGCATACAAAGAACTTTACTAATCCCAGGGGAAATTTTCCTTACAGTATTCGTTGTGTTATGCAACCATTATTATTATATTTAGATAAAAGGAGAATGAAATACTGTATGTAGTGACATAACAAGTAATTCAACTTATATGCATTATGAGGATGTTTATTTCTGGCATGGCCTTGGTTTGGAGCAAATCTCCTTTTGTGCAATACACAATGCTGAAACCAACTAGCTCGTAACTAGCATTGCCTAGCCAACACCTGCCCAGTGCACCTAGGCAAAGCAGAGTGGAGAAATTGTGACATGGAAGTCATGTATAGTCTCTCTCACAATAAACCTGTGGTCTTTTATGCATAGATTTTCCCATTACAAATGATCATGTTTTCTTATTTATAATTGGCTCTGACAGAGTAAGACTGGAGCACAACACTACTCTGCACAGCAGACTTGATCATTGTTGTCAGCTGTGATAAGTACCCTTACCATATCTGCTATTTTTATGGGCGCACACAGTATGTATGTATCTAACATGTCACTATAATTGCTCATAAGGCCTCTTGTGTATACATCAGTAAAAAAGATAGAACACTTAGTGGGGAAAGGTGAATGTATTTCATGTTGATGTACTATCATTTGAATTAGAAGGAAACATGATTTAGGTGTGAAACCTATTTTTTTGTAGGGAAATGTCATCTATATTTCTCCATATCTTACATCTGCAAGCTCATGTGATCACTGAAGGGGAACAAAAACGATCCCATTCGATGAACAAGACCAGCACCAAACCGCACTTCAAAGAAATTTACATGTCAGTCAGGGTTCAAAGGCGTCTGCAAATGAAAGACCCCTTCTGTATCCAGCACTGTGGCCCCGGACCCTACAGCTCTGATGTGTCACACAGTGCCACCCTCCTATACTTTGATGTCACTGAGTCCTATGGATGTAATCAGGCATGCTCTGTTTATGCTTGATCACAGCACCAGCAGTCATGTTTCATATGTGACTCCTCTGCAGGTCACTGGCAAACACTGAGCTACACAGAATTCACTGTGGGGTCTCCTGTGCAACAAGAACCAAAACAATGATGATGCCAAGGCAAAACTGAGAGGGGGACTGTAGACAGGGCTGTTGTGAAGGTTTGTGTAATGGCTACGGTTCTCACGAATGTCAGACATTTATTTTCAGTCAAATGCATTTAACAAAGCTATTTTTCAAGCTGAAAACCAAGTCAATAAACTAATGAGCAAACAAGTTATTTTGTCTTGGAATTAGGCCAGTGAGGAGAATCTAGCCAAACCTTTTTGTTTCTAAAGTTATTGCTTCCCTCTTCTCCTCCCTCTTTTCTTAACACAACCCATCTCCCCCTCCTCCTCTTCCACACTTCTTGCTCAGGTCACAGTTGGAAGACCATGGAAGAATGCACTATAGTACTTCACCCAGCATGCTGAATGAGAAGGGTGCCATTACTATTCACAATAATACATTAAAATGTATCTGTGTATATGAGAGTGCCTGTGTGTTTGTGTATCGGGTGATTGTTGTGTCTGTTCTAACTGTATGTAATCTTGGGTCAGAAATTTGTTATTTCCACGTCCTCATTGGTTTATATTATAATTAACTGGTTCCTCTCTGTTCACTGGTGCCATTACACAAACGCAGCACCTCCTGGTAATTCTATGGTCTATGGGAACAACAGGCAGGTGTGACCAGTAACAACAGGATGACAGGGTTCAGCACCTCTGCTCCCCACTGACTTCCTCTCACACCCCAGCTCCACATTCAACCACACCCAGAGCAACAAGAGATACAATCCAATGTGTCTGCTAGTGTGTAGTGCATGTGCACAAAAATGTGTAATTGTACATCAGGGTTTAACCCTTGAATACCTTCACTGGGTTAATCCAGTTAACTGTAAAAGTGCTCATCTACTCAGACAATTGCAGGTAACCCCAAACAGTCACTGATAACCTCTAAGCCTAACCCATGACCTCTGACCTTAACCTCAGGGCTCTTAAAACAAGACATTGGCCTCTAGGGATTCAACACACATATTTTAATGGGTTTCTTTTTTCTTTTTCTGTTTTTCTTTCTCCTTCTGTGCGTCTGTCTTCTCTTACATTTCATCCTCCCCTCACCTCCTTGCTGTTTAAGGCCAAGATAATGGTTTGAATTTGTTTACTTTATGGCTCATCCTGACTTTATACAACACAGAGCCTGCAGCTGCTGTGATGTACATATAGAAATATATGGATCTGTCCATCGGTGAGCTGGGCGATACCTCTCCTGTGTCAGATAGCTTTTTTTAAATCTCACATTTCTTATAAAGCAAAATATCAGTTTTTGTAAATGAAGCTCTTTGCCACAGATCTACTGTTCATCAGACAATACTTGTTAGTAGGATCAGTCCATACACTGTGTTTGATCATTAGTCAGGAGTTTTTGGCCATTTATATTTACAAATCACATGTATATATACTGTATATATACAGTGTATGTATGTATATATATATATATATATATATATATATATATATATATATATATATGGCTTATTTAAATGTATGTGTTCAAACATCTTG